>VMDO01036386.1:0-13744 GCA_007922755.1 Pedetes capensis
ACCCTGCTTAGCTTCCGAGATCTGACAGGATCGGATGCCACAGGGCTACCGCTGCAGGCTCTAGACATAATTAGAAGGTATAAAAGATAAAAGGTGCAACCAGAGTGCTCCTTGGAAGCAAGGATGGCTAGACTGCATCTGACATATTTTGGATGTGTTGTCTCCAATCCCTGGAGAAGAACATCATATTTGGGAGAGTGACAGGTTAACGAAAAAAAGGAAGACCTTCCACCGGATAGGTTGACACAGTGGCTGCAACAATGGGCTTAAACATAAAAAAGATCATGTGTCTGGCACAGAGTTGGGAAGTGTTTCATTCTGTTGTTCATAAAGTGACTGTAAGTCGGACCCAACTGAACCGCACCTAACAACATAAAAGAAGACTGAAAAGGAAGTAATTCCTTATCTAAATTTCATTTTTGCATGCAATTTACATGCACTGAGAATTTGCTGCACATCAAAGTCTCTCAAACCCACATTCCCTTGGCCCTTCCTTCTCAGAGAAAAATACTTCCATTATTCACAGGCACAGCTTCTGGAGCTAACTGGCTAACCTAGTCATAACTACAGGTAGCATTTATTGAACACCCACTGTATGCGAGGTACTGTGCTAAGTATGCAAATGAACTCATTCAATTCTCCAAAAACCCCAGTGAGGAGGGCATGCTCTTTCCCCCTCACAGTGGACATCGAGGCTCCGAGAACAATGTCACCTGGCCAAGGTGGTGACGCTGACATTCAAAGCAGAGACGCTAAGGCAGAGGTGCCCCTCGATGACAACATGCAGGACAAAGGCAGGCAAGATGATCAGGGCTTTGCTGTGCCATCCAGCATGGAGGGAGATCATGATTACAATTTTCTGGGCTCCATTCCAGCCCCTTCTCTTGCCAGCTGTGTGACTTTGGGCAAGTTTCTTGGTCTCTCTGTCCCTCAGTTTCCTCCTCCCCAAAATAGGGACGATAATAAAGATGTATTGAGCTCCTTTTCTGTTTGTTTGCTTGACACAGGGTCTCGCTATGTAGCCTGAGCTGGCCTCAAACTTGCCATCCTCCTGCCTCAGCCTCCAAAATGCTGGGATTACAGGTGTGTGCCACTGTCCCCAGCTTCTAATGGGTTCTGACATGTAAGCAGTGTACAAAAGTATGGGTTAGGAGGTGCAGGCCACCCAGGTACACTGTGGAGAATTTAAAAATAATTTTAAAACCCAGTTGCAGCCAGCCATAGTGGCACATGCCTATCACCATGGCATAATTCATAAAATTTCATAAAAACACCATGGCATAATTCAGGCACACCTTGGTCTTCAATGTGACATCTTTACTTTACAACACTTTACAGAGGTATTTTTGCAACAGCTTTCATCAATGCAATGCACGTTTTAATTCCTTGATTGCCGTTTCCATGGGTGTCAATTATGGAACCAAGTAAAGCAAAGTCTTGGACAACCTCAGTCTTTTCTCCATTATGAGGAAGTTGCCCACTGACCCTGTTGTGAGGATTTGTGTTTCCTTCATGTCGAGGTGCAATCTGTACTAAAGGCTGTGTTTTGAGGCATGCAAAGAGGAAGAGCTTGCAGGATTTCACCCCCTCTCTCTGGCTACTTGGGGGTTTGCGCTGGTCAGCTTCCTGTTACTATAACAAATCCCTGAGATGATTCACTTATAAAGAGGAAAGGTTTGCTTTGGCTCACAGGTTTAGAAGTGTCAGTCCACGGTCTCCGGGCCTCACTGGCTTTTAGACCTGGGCCCTAGAAGCACATCTGGTGGGAACAAAGCCACGTGCCTCGTGGCTCAGAAGGAGAAGAGAGGAAGAAGAAGAGTCTCGGGTCCCAGAGTCCCCTTCAAGACCTAAAAACCTCCCACTAGGCTCCATCTCTTAAAGGTTCCACCACCGCCCAATAGTTCCAAGCTAGGGAGCAGGCTTTCAGCACATGGCTCTTTGGCTGACGCTCCAGATCCAAACTATAGCAAGGTTTTCTTTGTGTTTAAAAATTTCAACATTGTATGAGCCATACATTATAGTATTTTTGTTTGGCAAGCTCAAGTTCTAATTTGCACCTGGAATCTTTTAACTGAATTTAAACCGTACCTTTAAAATTTCTTCTTCTTTTAAGTCCTTATTCTTCCTTTTCCTGGGGGAGGAGTCAAACCCAGGGCCTCACAAATGCTAGGTGAGTGCTCCACCACTGAGCTGCACCCTAGTCTCCTGCTTTTTTTTTTTTTTTTTTTTTGTGGTACTGGGGGTTGAACCCAGGGCCTCTCGCCTGCATCCTCTGCAAGTGCTGGACCATGGAGCTGCACCCCAAGCCCATTTTTTACTTTTAGAGACAGGGTCTCGCTAAGTTACAAAGATTACCTCTGGTCTCAAACTTGCAATCCTCCTGCCTCCGCCTCCCAAGCCGCTGGGATTACAGGTGTGCGCCACCACGCCCAGCGATCCCCCGCTTGTTTTTATTTTGAGATAGAATTTCCGAGTTGTGCAGGCTGCCTCTGGCCTCAAACTCGAGATCCTCCTGTCTCAGCCTCCTAAATCACGGGGATTACAGGCGTGGACTGTCACACCTAGCTGAAATCATGACTTTTGTTTGATAATTTACTTGATATTGACTTGGAATGCCATTTATTATGGTGACACAGGTAGATAAACTGTTCTGTTACAGAATATGTGAAATTAAAATGGATTTGTGACTTTGTACCAATGGTGCATTTTATTATTGTAATACTTTGTGTTGTTGGGATAATTATATATTATATAGCATTCTGATTAACATCATGATTACATATAACACATAACATTACATAAAGATCATTCAGTCTGTATATTTTCTTGCCATTATGATTGATTGATTGATTGGTTGGTTGGTACTGAGGGCTGAACCCAGGGCCTCACACATGCTTTTCAAGCCCTCTACCACTGGGCTGCACCCCAAGCCCCTTTTTCACTCTTTTATCTTGAAGCAGGGTCTCGCTAAGTTACACAGGCTGCCCCTGGCCTTGAACTTGTGCTCCTCTTGCCTCAGCCTCCCAAGGCACTGTGATTATAGGCATGGACCTCCACGCCTGGCAAGACCCTAGATTCATCCCCAACACCACCATTCAAAAAAAATTTTTTTCCCTATGATCCCAGTGCTTAAGAGGTGGAGTCAGGAGGATCGCAAGTTCGAGGCCAAAGGCAGCCTGTGTAAATTAGTGAGTAGGACCCTGCCTCAAGATAAAAGAGTGAAAAATGGGATGAGGGTACAGCTCAGTGGTAGACTGCTTGCAAAGCATGTGTGAGGCCCTGAGTTCAGACCCCCAGTACTACAAAAATAAATATATAAATAAAGAAGAGGAAAAAGAAAATTAGTAATGGCAAGGAAATATATAAGGTGGAAAATATTCCTTTATTGAATATTATATATAATGTTATATATTATATATAATCAAGAAGTTAATCAGAAAACATAATCATGACACTAACACATAAAATGCTAGAGGATTACAATCCAGCATAAGTTAAGAAGTCGCAAATAAGTCCATTTTAATTTCACTGATGATTTTTTTCAGTACTTGGGAGTTGAACCCAGGGCCTCGCACATACTTTGCAAGCCCTCTACCATTGGGCTGCACCTCCATCCCGTTTTTTTATTTTTTATCATGAGTCAGGGATTCGCTAAATTATGCAGCCTGCCTCTGGCCTCAAACCTGCAATCCTCTTGTCTGTGCCTCCTGGGTCTCTGGGATTGCAGGCATGACTCATGGCACCCAGCTCACTGGCGATTTTTTTTAAAGACAGATTTACCCTTACGCACCTGTCTACCTGTCTATCACAGTAATAAGTGACATTTCAGGTCAATATCAAGTCAATTATCAAATAAAAGTAATGATGTAAGCTAGGCGTGGTGGCCCACACCGGTAACCCCTGCAGTTTAGGAGGCTGAGACAGGAGGTCTGTAGGAGTCTGAGGCCAGAGGCACCCTGCACAACGTTGAGACCCTATCTCAAAATTTAAAATAAGAGCCCGGACTTGAGGGCGCAGCTCCGCGGTGGAGCACTTACCTAACATATGCGAGACCCTGGAAGCCCCCCAGAAATAGAAAAAGAAAGAGTAATGATTTGGAAGAACCCCCTGGGAGGGCTTCAGAGACATGGACGAGGTGACCCACGTTTCCCATGGAGGCAGGGATGAGGGGGCTCCAGGCTGAACCATCGGCCCGGTTCTTAGTGCCCTCTAGAGGCCCCCATGAGCAAGGGCAGCCTGACCTGAGCCACTTCCCCCTTCCTGGTCTCTAGGTGGTGGTAGCCGGTGATTTTCCCCTTGCCTCCTGTCCACGCCCTGATCCATGCCCCCATGAAGTCACCAAGGACTTCCTGTCCTGGACCCATCCGTCCCATCCCACCAGGCATGGTCCCCCTGAAGGGCTTGCCAGGAACTGAATCCCGCTCACCTAGTGCTAAAGATAACAAGCTCGGACTGGGTTGCTACTTTTCTGAGGCCTTTTGAAGATTCACCTGTTACTGCGGCTGGAGATGTGGCTCAGTGGTGGAGTGCCTGCAAAGGATGCACGAGGTCCTGGGGTCATCTCAAGCAGGGCACCCCCAAATAGGCACCTCTTACACCCCAAATAATTATCCAAGGATGGTCTTATGCCTTGAATACTGTGATGTAATAATAGTGAATTTTACATTTGTATGTGTGACACTGAAAATCATATGAAATTCACATTTCAGCATTTATAAATAAAGTATTATTGGCACACAGATGGAGCCATTCACTTGCATATTGCCTGTGGCCGTTTAAGGCTGCAAGAAGAGAGTTAAGTAGTAAAGGGAGGACAATGTGTCCCTCAAGGCAGATAAAATACAGTCATCCCTAAGTGTCTGTGGGTCCTGCATCTCTGGGTTACACCAATCCCAGATGGGAAGTACTTGAAAAATTGCATCTGTACTGAACATGCACAGATAATGTCATGATCTCATAAACAATATAGTGGAAGAACTATTTATATGGCATTTACATTGCATTAGGTATTATGAGTCATCTAGAGATAATTTAAAATCTATGGGAGGTGCAGAGGCTCACGCCTTTAATACCAGTGACACAGGAGGTGGACGCAGGAGGATCAGAAATTCAGGGCCAGAATCAGCCTGCGTAATTTAGCAAGACCTGGTCTCAAAAATACGAAGTAAAAAATGGACTAGGGGCGCAGCTCAGTGGTTGGGCACTTGCATGTGTAAGGCCCTGGATTCAACTCCTCAGTCCCAGAAAAATAATAAAATAATAGGTTATAAGCAAATATTGCACAGTTGTATAGAAGGAACTTGAGGATCCTCAGATTTTGGTCTCCAAGAGGGCCCTCGGATCAATCCTGGCAGCCATAGAGGAATGACTGTATTTACTCTCTGCTCTTCTGGTTGTTTCCAGAAAAAGCCCAAAGGAGGAAATCATTTTTCTCCTTTTTTTGAGACACGGGCTCACTCTGCAGCCCAGGCTGCCACAGAACCCACGATCCTCCTGCCTCAGCCTCCTCCCGAGCTCTGGGATCCCAGGCATGGCAACTGTGCCCGGCTCCGCCCCCACCTGGAGGTGAGACGTCAAGAGGTTGAGACAGAGTCTCACGAGGGCCTGGAACTCACGATCCTCCTGCCTCAGCCTCCCGAGTGCTGGAATTCTGCGAGTGGCCACCACACTCAGCCTGGAAATGAATTTTCCAAAGACCTGTGTTTCTGAAGGAGGCCACATCACCCAAATCGTACCTCAAATGCCTCACAGGAAGTGTGGCCATTGCTTTTATAAATGAGCATGTCCAGAAATGGAGGGTCACTTGGGGCATGACCTTTGGAAGAGCGGCACCCCCTCTTCTGATCCTGCTTAGATCCTCAGATTGCTAATCACCCCTGTTTAAAAAGAAAAAAATATAATAAGCCATAGTTCTCAGTCTCGAACTTTGACCAGGGCAATTAAGCCATCTTGTCCAAGCCCCTTTTAGACTCCATAGGTCCCGAGACATTTTATGGGCAGAGCCAGAAACTGGTGGCAAAAGGCAAAACTGGGCACAGTGACAGGACGCAGAACTGTGGTGGCCAGGGCGGGGGAGGGGGACAGAAGAGGCTGCTCCTTGGGGTGGATTTCCTCTTGGGGTGCTGAAGATGTCTTGGAGTTAGGTGCTTGGCAATGGTTGAGCAACACAGAGAGCACACGAAATTCCACTTCAAGGTGTGGGGGGGATGTTACTTTTAAGTGCATTTCCGCACCATAAAAGTACATTTAAAAAGACAACACCCATCTGTTCAGGTCATTACATTATATTTTCATTACATTACATTATATCTTCGTATAAAGGAATGGTTGGGATGGCTGCACAAAGCTGTGATCAGAGCACCTGGGAGGCTGAGGCAGGAGGATCATGAGTTGGAGGCCAGCTAGGGGCTACACAGGCAGACCTTGACTCATTTTTCAAGAAGCAAAGAAAAAAGATGGTAAGACCAATAATAAATTTCACCATTACCCAACCGCCCTCCAATCTCTCTCGGGCTGGGGTTTAGCTCAGTGGGTAGAGCACTGCTCTGCACTCTGAAGACCCAGATTCAATCCCCAGCACCCCAAAAATGGGAGGAGGATGAGGCAGCCCAATCCTGAAACAATCAGCCATTGAAACCCCTGCAAGGGTAGCTATGAGTCGGATCTTTCTCGATGGCACCTGACAACAACAGACCACTCTATCAAATTCCTTTCTGTTTCCCATATTCCCTGGTGTGCTTCTTCATCCTCCCAGATCCTCTTTCAAAGCTGTAAACTCGACAGCGTCCACATCTATTGGTCCAAACACACTACAAAGTCCGAAGGTTACAAAGCAACATCAGGACAAGACCCAGGAGGAGGACTTTGCACATTCTGTTCCCTGCCTGCCGCATTCCCAGCCCGCCTGCTCGTCTCTCTGAGCAGCTGAGCTCCCGGGCAGATGCGATGCAGAAGGACACGGGACTTCTTTGCTGAATGCAATCGCTGGTGACTGTCCGTGTCGCCTACAACATGTCTGTCTGGCTGACGCAGAGCAGGCAGCCAATACATATTTGTTGGAGGAATTCTCAGGCGCTGCTGAAGGCATGGCGACATTCTCCCATCTGCAGAGGCAGCGGTGTGGCCCGCCTGTAGCGGCTGGCTCTCTGAGCAGGGGAATCGTGTATGCGTGCGCGTGTCATAAAAGCTAAAGATGTGAAGAATGTGTAACATACAAATTACAAATAATAAACCTGGGGTATACGTATAATCCCAACACTCAGGAGGCTGAACCAAGAGGATTAGGAGTTTGAGGCCAGCCTGGCCTACAGAGAGAGATCTCATCTTGAAAATGAAAAAATAAAATTTGCAGTATTCTCTTTCTCTCTCTTTTTGTGGTATCTTGGGGTTGAATCCAGGCCTCACAGCTGCCTGGCAAGGGGTCTCTCACTGAGCTGCACCCCCGGCCCACACCCTCTACTCTTGAGACAGGCTCTTGCTAAATTGCCCAGGCTGCCTCTGGCCTCGAACTTGTGATCCTCCTGCCTCCGCCTCCTGAGCCGCTGGGATGATGGGGTGTGCCTACCGCCACGACCCCCCCGCCCCCCCGTGATTAGGGGCGCTACAAGTCTCTTACCGTAGATTCCAGTGTGCAGCTCCAGTCTCACAAAATATTTTTGTCGCTGTTTTGCCAGTGTCTTATGGCTGTAGCTAACTCATGACAGGGGTTGGTGGCGGTGTTCTCTCCTTGTGGCAGTGCCCTGAATGGACCCCAGGAGCTCACATCTGCTAGGCAAGTGCTCTCCCAGTGGGCTACATCCCGAGCCCCACACCATTCCAACTTTGATTGTAAATAACCAAGCAGGCAGAGCGGTTGACATTTTTTTCTTCTTTTTAAAATTTCTTTTTGGATACTTCAGACACCGTCTCCCTGTGCAGGCCAGGCCGGCCTGGAGCTCGCTATCCTCCCTGTGAGGCCTCGGGAGTGCTGGCAGCTTGGGCGTGGCCACCACATCTGGCTTGGTTTTATTTATTTATTTTTGAGGCAGCATCTTGCTGTCTGGGGTGGCTGAACTCCTGGGCTCAAGTCATCCTCCAGCCTCAGCCTCCGAAGTAGCTGGGACAGCGGGTAGAAGAGCCGCCTCCCTCAGCCCACACGGGTTTTGTTGTTGTTGTTGTTATTTGGGTTTGTTTGTTTTCCTTCAGCACTGGAGGTTGAACCCAGGACCTTGCTCATGCCGTTGAGTTGGTGTCCGACTCACAGCAACCCTATGTACAACAGGTGAAACACTATTGTCAGCGCTTCTCTGCTATGCATAGGGTTTTCAATGGCGGATTGATTTTTGGGAGTGGGTTGCCGGGTCCTTCTCCCAAACCTATAGCACCTGGTGTTCCCGGGTGGTCTCCCATCAGAGGACTCACTAGGCCCAACCCTGCTTAGCTTCCGGGATTAGGCATGTTGGGTCGTAAGATGTATAAGATGGGACAAAACTGCCTTCCAGTGTGCCGGGGGTCGGCCACTCCCTGGCCAGGTGAGGAAAACAAAGTTCAAAGTGCATGTCTAGATAAGGAAGTGTACACATGCGACAGGAATACAGCCTGTGCCTAAGCAAGATCAATGTCACCTCAGCTTGGCTTTATCAAGAAAGCTATTAGAAATACGTTCCCCGGGAGGAGAAATTTAGGAGAAACTCAAGTCTCTGGAACAGGGACAGATATTCTAAGAAAAATGTTATTGGAAGCAAAGATAAGTAGAGAGAGACGTGGCTGGGACAGCGCTCAGCAAAATATGCTGGATCAGAAAGATAGAGGGCGCGGGGGTGAGGCTGCTCTGTGAGCCCCACAATAAAAGCTCCTGTTCAATAGCGTCAGGAGTCAGGTGATCACCACTGCCCCCCTGGGGACAAGAACACCCTGTCCATTCCCCCAATATGAAGATAGGACAGAGCAATGACCCTACCCAAGGAGTGACACTGGCCAGGGCAACGCTAACCCAACCTGGTCCTTGTCCCCCAAAAAGGTCAGAACCAGCAGAGAAGAAGTTAATGAAAGCGTAGCGACAGGAGTCAGACCACAACAGAAGCCACATGACCGTCCCGAGCAAGGCATGTCCAGGAGTCTGGGAAGCAGGGACCTACAACTGCTGGGGTCATCTGACTTTGTGAAAAAAGGTGACACAGAAGCAGCGTCTTGTGGGGGTGCCGGGGCGTGGGGGTGCTGAAAATTCTGGTTACGAGAATCCATGCGATCTCTTTGCTCCCTGCAGAAGAACTCATGTGCTGTCCTATGTCAAAGGTAACCGCAAAATCCAAACAATGTACTATTATATAGCAAGGAAAAGGAACAAGGGACTATGGTGGTTGCTGTTAGGTGCCGTCGAGTCCAGTCCGACTCACAGCAACCCTCATGGTGTTTTCAATGGCTGGCTGTTTCCGGATTGCTTTGGGAAGGGATTGCCACATCCTCTTGTTTTTGCAGTGCTAGGGATTGAACCTGGGTCCTCAGCGCTGGGGCAGCGCTCTACCAACTGAGCCAAACCCAGCCCCATGGCTATGGTATTATGTGCAAAATCCCAAAAGCATTGTGCCAGCCCAAACAACCAGATACAGACGGATACCAACTGCAACTCCATTGATAGAGAACCTGTTTAGCAGGGAAAAAAAACGAATCTGGGGGGAAAGAAATCAAAATTTTGGGGGACAGCTGAAGTGTTAGGGCACGGTTTCTCCTGGCTTATAAGTGCTTCTTGTTACTATTCTTCCCAAGCTCATGGGGGCTGGAAAGCAACAGTAGTAGGGATATTTGCACCATACAAATGGGCAAATGATACAAATCAGCTTCTTTTTTTCTCTCTTTCCCTTTCTCTGTCTCTCTCTCCTTTTTCCTTCCCTCCCCTCTCCGTTCTTCATTTTAAAAGTTCATTGTTAAACATTTACCGGGCACACCACTGCTGTTGGGCGTAGAGGGGGAAAGATTAACTGGGCAGATAGGAAAGAAACGTTCGACGGTCCAAGGACTGGTTACATGGGTGTAGACAATGGTAAAATCTCAGGGAATTAAATATTCAAGAATTGTACAGTTATGATATGGAAGTTATAGCTCCATAAAAAGATTATATAAAACAAAGATCAAATAAAACGGAGGAGGAGTCTCCCGGTAGCAAGGGAGAAAAGTAGCAACACGCATGACTGGGAAAGGGCCCAGCTGTATTTGAGGCCAAAGGAATGTTCACCTGAATTTAGGTGAGTGTGTGGACCAATGAGCGGGGAAACCTGCAAAGGCCTGGCAGGTGAAAATTCAGGAGCTGGCTTGGGGCTCTGGCTACATCTTTGCAATTTTTAAAGTGCAGCTCCATTTTCCAATTGTGCGTGTGTGCGTGTGTGCGTGCGTGCGTGCGTGCGTGCGTGCGTGTGTGTGTGTAAATATAATGTATCTTTTGAAACACTGCAGCTCTGCTGCCCAGCCCAGTACCTGGTCCATAAAGGGCTTTACAAACTGATAACAGAACAGCTATGGGGCTCCTGGGAGGAGAGTGGGCAGGGCTGAGGTAGGGGGCAGAAGATGGGCTGGGATGGGCTGTGGGAAAGCACTCACCCAGTCCTGGCTTCTGAGCAGGGTTTCAAACCCCAATGGAACCCAACCCCTGGACGCCCTCTGCACATCCTTTACTAGCATCCCACCCCTGGGCTGCACCCCCAGCCCATTTGTTACCTCTCATCTTGAGCCAGCATCTCACTGGATGACCCAGGCTGCCTCTGGCCTAACATTTACAATCCTCCTCCTCCACCTCTCAGGCCACTGGGATTGCAAGTGCATGCCGCTGCCCCAGGCTCTGCTTCAAGCATTTAAGATAATTTTTCTGGACCTGAATCTGAACCCAGTGAAAAACTGGGTTTGGGTTCAGGTTGAACAGCTTTTGGGGGCAGGAATATTAGGGGGTTTTTTTTGTTTTTTTTTTGTGGTACTGGGGGTTGATCCCGGGGCCTCACGCCTGCATGCTTTGCAAGTGCTGGACCACTGAGCTGCACCCCCAGCCCTTTTATTTTTT
Source organism: Pedetes capensis (assembly GCA_007922755.1). Lineage (NCBI taxonomy): Eukaryota > Metazoa > Chordata > Mammalia > Rodentia > Pedetidae > Pedetes > Pedetes capensis. The sequence continues at coordinate 11,027 of VMDO01036386.1, forward strand.
TTCCTTACTTCCTGAGACAGGGTCTCGCTAAATTACATAGACTTCCTCTAGTCTCAAACTTGCAATCCTCCTGGCTCCGCATCCCAAGCCGCTGGGATTACAGACGTGCGCCACCATGCCCAGCTAGGAATATTAGGTATTTAAAAATTGAGAACAAAACAAAAAAATACTTGCCTATCTCCACACAGGATGAAAAACTTAAACCCATGCCAGACATGGTCCGCATGCCTGGCATCCCAGTGACTTGGAAGGCAGAGGCAGGAGGATCTCAAGTTCCAGGTCAGAGGCAGCCGGTGTAACTTAGTGAGACCCTAACTTGAAATAAAACAGTAAAAATGGGCTAGGGGGAGCCAGGTGCAGTAGCGCACACCTGTCATCCCAGCAACTCGGGAGGTGGAGGCAGGAGGATCGCAAGTTGGAGACCAGAGGCAGTCTGTCATTTAGTGACACCCTGTCTCAAAAAGTAAAAAAATGGGCTGAGGGTGTAGCTAAGTGGTCCAGCACTTGCAGAGCATGCAAGTGCGAGGCCTTGTGTTCAACCCCCAGTACCGAAAAAAATAAATAAATAAAAAGGGTTAGGGGTGCAGATCCGTGGCAGAGCACCTGCCAAGGGTGTGTGAGGCCCTGGGTGCAACTTGCAAGCCCTGCCATCAATCAATCAATCCAGTAAGACAATAAAAATTTATACCCAACCCAAACTGAAACTGAACCCTCTCCATTTTAACAAGTTGAACCTGCACCCAGTTTTCCGTGGGTTTGATCCCTGCCTGAGTGTCTTCTCCCGAGATTCTCACGGTGCACCCACTTTGGTGTTCACCTTGATGCTTCAGCATGGCAAAAGGCAGAGCAAGGCGATGTCTGAGTCTTGCAGCACCGGGGCTGGAACACAGAGTCTGCTGCCTGCCAGGCAAGTGCTCTCCCACCGGGCTACGGCCTCAGCCCTTAGCTTTCTGAGACAGGATCTCCATATGTAGTCCACGCTGACCTCAAACTCTCTATCCTCCTGCCTCAGCCTCCGGAGTATTGGGACTACAGGCGTGCACCACCATGCCCGGCTAACAGAGTGTCTTCAGTGACTGCACTTTATTCTAGTTCACGAGATTTCCTTTTCCTTTTGGTGTTAAAATGACCTTTCTTTTAAAATGGCACAGAGTAAAGGCGAGTCCTCAAAAAATCACGCCTAGGACTGGAGTATAGCTCAGGGGTGCAGCACTGGCCTAGCCTGTACAAGACACCGGGTTTGACCACAGTACCAGGAAAGGAAATGAGTAATATAAAATCATGTGCCAGGCGCCACGGCACATGCCTGTAATCCCAGTCACTAGGGAGACTGAGGAAGCAGGATCTCGAGATTGAGGCCAGAGGCTGCCTGTTCAACTTAGCGAGACTGTCTCAAAATAAAAAAAAACCAGGAGCTGAGGGTGAAGATCAATGGTGTAGTGCTTGGCTAGCATGCGAGAGTCCCTGGGTTTAAACCTCCAGCACTGCAGAACCCAACCCCCCCCAACACACACACTTCACACCATGTCACCGTGTAATGAATGAGTCCCACTTCCGGGCACACACCCAAAAGAACTGAAAGCAGAAACACAGAGATACTTGCACACCCATGTGCATAGCAGCCAAAAGGAAGAAATAACCAAAATGCCCAGCCACAGATAAATGGATAAACACCTGTGGTCCATCCACAACCTGCACTGTTCAGCTGTGAACGGCAATGAGCTCCTGACGCGCTCCGACGCAGCTGACGGGAAAGGACATTACGTTCAGTGAAATGAGCAGGACCCAGACAAGGTCCTTAGAATCAGCAGGTACAGTGACAGAAAGTAGATCGGTGGGCACCAGGGAATAAGGAGGGGGACGAGGAGTTATGGTTCCTGGGGACCGTGTTTCAGTTTTGGAAGAGGAAAAAGCTCTGGAGATGGATGGTAGTGATGACTGCGGATCACTGGAAACACATTTAATGCCCTGAACCGTACATCTTTACACGGTTAAAACAGAACTTAATGTTATGTCCATTTTGCCATAAAAATGCCTTAATCCGCACAAGACGACTACATACAATTTCAACTGTCAATTAAACCTCAATTAAAAGTTTTAAAATATTCTAAAGTGACCTTCCTCTCCTGAAAGAACAAGTAACTGATATCTTCAGGTGAGGGTGTGTGTGTCCACACCCCACAAAAAGATCATTTTGATGTTTTTTTTTTCAGGACTGCCTCAGTGTCTTCTCCCGAGATTCTCACGGTGCACCCACTTTGGTGTTCACCTTGATGCTGAAGCACGGCAAAAGGCCCAGGGCCTCCCGCACACCTGACAAGCGCCCTACGCCTGGGCTGCACTCCCAGCCCATTCTGATGTTTTTATCTTGAGACAGGGCCTCCCTAAATTACGAAGGCTGCTTCTGGCCTCGAACCTGCGATCCTCCTGCCTCAACCTCCGGAGTCGCCGGGGCTGCAGGACTGGGTCTTGCACCCATCTCCGGCTCTGCCCGGCTCACTCTGTCTTGGCCCCGACACCACGCTCACGGTGCCCGGCATCACCCCACTCACCTGTGCACGCTCTTCTCCTCGGCCCTCCCGCGCCCCGCCCACGGGCCCGAGGCGCATGCGCAGCCTGGCCGTGGCAGGCATGCGCGAGTGCGCATGCTCTAGACGCCTCCTCGGCCCGGGCTCCGCCCCTCCCCCCCGGCGGGAGGCGTGTCGAGGCTATTGCGCA
>VMDO01036387.1:0-15202 GCA_007922755.1 Pedetes capensis
CTGTCCTAGAAGAAATACAACCAGAGTGCTCCTTGGAAGCAAGAATGGCCAAACTGTGTCTTACATATTTCGGACATGTAGTCAGGAGAGAACAATCCCTGGAGAAGGACATCATGTTTGGAAGAGTGGCAGGTCAACGCAAAAGAGGAAAACCCTCCACCAGATGGATTGACACAGTGTCTGCAACAATGGGCTTAAATATAAATAAAATCGTGTGTCTGGCACAGAATGGAGAAGTGTTTCGATTTGCTGTACATAGGGTCGCTATGAGTTTGACTCGACTCAATGGCAAGTAACAAGAGCAAGATTGTAAGAATTTCTTAGACTTTCTTTAGTTTTTGATGACCTTGACAGTTTTGAGGATTATTGATCAAGTATTTTATAGAATGTCCCTCTCTGGGATTGCCTTATTTTATTGTCATGAATAGAGTAGGACAATATGATTTTGGAAATAAGATAACAAAGGTAACATGCCACTTTCATCACATTATAATCATCAATATATGCTATCACATCCTTTACCACTGTTGATAAGTGACCTTTGTCATCCAACTGAGGTAGTGTTTGTCAGGTTTTATCATTATAAAGGCACTCTTCCCTCATTTTCACACTGTCCTTTCTGGAAGAAAGTCACTCTATGCATCTCACACATAAGGAGTATAGAGTAATGCTTCACTTTCTTGAGTGTGGAGTATCTATTTAAATTAACCTGAAATCCTCACAATCGTTACAGTAAAAATGTCAATGAAGGCACTGGAGTTTTTCTTCTCTTTTTTGTATTTATACTTTCACTTTTAAAAAACTTTCATTAAAGTATATGTGGTTTTCTGTGAATAGATATAGATTGATATTATGTTGATTGGTTTCTTTAGAGTATGTTTTTTTTCCCCACTTGCGTTTAAGCAAATGATCCTAGTTTAGTACATTTGAATACTTAGACAAGAGTTTGCTATCCAACTATGTTAGTCAGGGCTTTTTGCATGACAAATGACAGAAACACTATTAAACTAGATAATTTTAAAGAGTGTAGTGATACATGGCTTACATAATTGATAGATTTAGGCACAATGTTGGCTTCTGACACAAATAAGCATCAGGGAATATTTATCTGTGTAGTGGCAAAGATAGTTTAAACAGTTCCAGGTTTGCACAGTTCTGAAGGCAAGTAATCTCTTAAGGAAAGATAGCCTCCACTTTCTGGACAGTTTCAGTTGTAACCCCAGGAGCTATTCTTGGCTGGATTTAGATCACATGTTATCCATTAACCAACCACTGTGGCCAGTATCATGTGATGCTTTATGTAGTTGGACAGACATTGGAGGTGAAGAATGGAGGATAGGTATTAGTCTCATTTCTTCCAGAGTAACTAAGATTATGATGCAGTATTTCCGAAACAGTGTACACATGAAACAGCAAAGCCATTGGTATCTGTTACTATTCAGTAGTCAGTGAACAGACAAAATAGAAATTAATCCTGTTTGAATCTCTGTACTTCTAAACTTGGTATAATTTAGTTAATGGTTTTGTCTTCAATTCATGATTGTTGGATTCCATGTTTATTGTGAGAAATTTTAATACTTGAGGCTTTATTTCAGGCCTGAGTTCTCCATAATTTGAAGGATTTTTGAGACTCAGGCCTACAAACAATAGTAAAACCTGATATTACTGGAGATGATCTAGTAATCCTTCACAATTGGATTGTACTCTATGAACCAAGCACAGTGCATATTCATATTTTCTCTGTTCTATGTAATGCAGACAAGAACCATGAACTATAAATATCCTATTTTCACTTAAAACTCAGTCCAATAAAATATCTTACTCTGAAGCAAGGCCTGAATGTATATAATGAAGTGCTTCTATGTTGCTAAGAAGAATATTGTTGACAAGACTGCATCAAGCTTCCCTAAACAATCAGCAAGTGCATTTTCTCATATACCATGACTATTAGAGTTTGAGCAGGGTTCAAATAGAGATGTATCAGTGATTTCATGATTTAATAAGCTATCCATCTCTCCACTTTGCTGTCTCTTTACTTTGCTGTCCTTAACATTAATTTCAAGTGGATGTCAATGGCAACAGGGAACATTTACTGTTATTTAGAGTAACTGCTTCTCAGAACTTGGAATATAATTTATTTTGATTATTTCTATTTAGGGCACATGATCTATCTGGACTAAGCAAACTTGTGTACTCTGATTCCATCAGCAAATAAAAACTCCTTGTGGAGATATAGATGGAGTAGATACCTAAACCAAATTGGTATTCTGTTAAGAAAGAGAAAGTGTGGCTTCATCTCTTTTCTATCCTGTTTCAGTTTTTATTCTAATATTTCCTGACCTCTTATTTACAACACATGGGTATTTAACAGCAATTTATACCATTTAATATGTGAAAAGACAAGTACTGAGAATTCATGGGAGTCTGAGGACAAAGTGGTTCATAAAATCAGACACTCAATTTTTATATTGAAGACATTATTCATAACTTTCAGATATAAAAATCTTTCCAAATTGTTTATTTTAATTGAATTTGTTTCCTGGCTACATAAATAAATAAAACCTCACTTTAATTTGTGCAATATACTTTCAAACACTGGGGATGTGCTGAATCACTGATAAGTAATTCACTTAGCCTGGAACAAATAGATGAACCAATTGCTGAAAGCTTCAGATATCTGAGTTTTCCCATATTTTTCCTTACTGAGATTAGCTAGAATGAATGCTAGTATTTTAATTAGGAGAAAAAAAATGGTATCTCCCTTTAAATTTTCAGCATCTTGTCACAGTAAATTACTGATATCATGCCTAGTCATATTTTGTGTCAGGAGTCCTCAGGTCTGTTGCACCTAAGTAAGTGCTGCAAATAGTTGTAGATAGTTAGTATTTCTTCCAGATATAGACACACTTGATTATCACATCTTTTTTAGGGGTAATTCAAGGAAATGGAATAATTCTACTCTAAGTAACTTAAAATAACTTTGAACTGATTTCACCCAAATCACTAATGTAATTCAAGGATGTTTTTTCTCTGATTTTTATCTAACACTGCAGATTACAAAGCATCTGAGAGTGCATTTATTCAAAAATCCTGTTGGTCTATTTTCCAATATCTCTGAGTTAAAGAAATTGAATACATTTTTCCCAAATAAATGATAATTTAGATTTACATGAATAATAGTAGCTACATGGTTAAATAAATTTTAGTTATCTTGACTGTGGAATCAATAAATGTGCCTTGGTCATCTTGAACAATTTTTAATAAGAGAGCCACAGGACAGAAGGTTGTTTACACTGAGGTTTCAAAAAATATATATCCTTAAAGTTTTGTAGTTCAAACAATCTAGCTCAAAAAAGAAAAAAATAATACTTGCATGTTGGTCAAATTTTCTCTTATATTAGTTTGCTTAAATATCTTTTCTCAAAGAATCAACTTGTAATTTTAAAAAACTTGAATTAAATTTACATACAGAGAAATGAACAGATTTTAAGTGTATGACTCAATGATATTTGATGTATACATGCATGCAATATACACATTCACACTCGCAATATATATAAAATGTCATCTATACCTACTCAAGATACAAAATACCCTTGTGCTTCCTTATTCTACCCACATCAGGTTCCCACATATGCAGTCACTGTTCTGATTTTTATCACTGTGGATTAGATTTTCATGTTCCCAAATTTCATCTAAATGGAATTGTAAAATACGTCCAGGTTAGTGTCTGTTATCTTTGTCAGCATTATGTGTATGAGATTCATACATGTTGGCATGTGTACCAGTAGTTCCTTATTTTTATTGCTAAATATTATTAATCACATGTGTATACCACAGTTTATCTAGTATCATGCTGATAAACTTATGGATTATTTCTGGGTATTAACTATTTTAAATAAAACTACTATTATTCTCATACAAATCAGTGTAAGTACATTTAAATTTGGATTTTCCTAGTGATTAACAACATTCTGCATCTTCCATATATGAATTTATTATCTGCATATCTTTTTTGGTAAAGTGTGAAAAGTGAACTTTCCTTGACTAATCTTTAGTCAGGCTCCTCTGAGTATCTTTTCAACTAGGCCTCAAATTTTGGACTTCTGTGTCCACCTTTGAAGTGTTCATACATGACAAACTCTTGCGAATTCAGGTTAGCTAGAATCCTGTATTATTGGTATTTGACCATCCTTGATGTCTTGCTAAATTTCATATGTGTCACTATCCTGAGGTGATATCTGATCACTGTGGCTTGCCTTCAAAAAGAACAATGTCAGGTGAGGGTAGCCAGAATCTTCTTACCAATGATGTTTCTGCTTAGTGCTTAGTAATTTTCAATGTACTAACACCCTTTTCCTGATGTGTCTATCAGCTTGTTGTGCTGTTGGACCTTGCATGTTGGTGTGATGCTAAAAGCTATGCCGTCAGTATTTCAGATACCAGCAGGGCCACCCATGGTGGAAAAATTTCTGCTGAGCTTCCAGACTAATACAGACTAGGGAGAAGAATCCAGCTGCCCACTCCCAAAACAATTAGCACTTGAAAATACTATGAATAGCAGAGAAGCACTGTCAAATACAGTGCTGAAAAATGAGTCCCCTAGGCTGGAAGGGGGCTGGGATTTAGCTCAGTTGGTAGAGCACTGCGCTGCAGTCTCTGAGGTCCCGAGTTCAATTCCCAGCACCGCAAAATGGGAGAAGGACCTGGCAATCCACTCCCAAGGCAATCCCGAAACAGCCGTTGAAAACCCTATGAGGGTCGCTATGAGTCGGATACCGATTCGCCAGCACCTAACAACAACAACAAGGCTGGAAGGCACTCAATAAATGCGTGGGGAAGAGGTACTGCCTCAAAATAGAACCAACCTTCATGACTGGAATGGGACCTCCTTTTGCTGGTGTAGTATGACTCAGAATGAGAAGAAAAGTGGCTGAAAAAATGGGCTCAAAAATAAAAAGATAATGTGCATGGCATAGTGTTGGGTAGTGTTGCATTCTTTTGTACGTGGGGTCACTATGAAGTGTACCCAACTCAATGGCATCTAACAACAATTCTAGATATAAATCTTTTCTCAAATTTGTGATTTGCATATTTTTCCTAATATTTGGTTGATCTTTTCATTGTCATTACATAGTCTTTCAAAGAGTTGTTGTTGTTGTTGTTAGGTGCCGTCGAGTCGGTATCCGACTCATAGCGACCCTCATAGGGTTTTCAATGGCTGATTGTTTCAGGATTGCCTTGGGAGTGGATTGCCAGGACCTTCTCCCATTTTTGTGGCGCTGGGAATTGAACTCTGGACCTCAGAGACTGCAACGCAGTGCTCTACCAACTGAGCTAAATCCCAGCCCTCTCAAAGAGTAGAAGTTCCTAATTTTGACAAAGTTCAATTTATCAGTTTTTTCTTTTATGTACCACAATTTGGTAACATTTCTAAGAAATCTGCCTAACCCAGGGTCACAAATAGAAAGATAATCATGCATTTTCTTCAACTTTTCTCTCTTTTGGGGGATATTTTCACTGGATACAGAATTCTGAATTAATGAGGTTTTGTTTATTTTTTTTCAAGCATTGTAAAGATATTATTCCATAATGTCTTGCTAGCCTTTGTTTCTGAAGTCATTGTTATTTGTTTCTCCTCTATTTCTCCACATAAACTTTATCTTCCTGTGATACATTCTGAAAAGTGTCCCCAGACAGAAAATTAGGTTGAAAAATGGCTTACCCTATGTTTCTCCCTTCTCTTAAGTATCAAAGTTTTGAACTTTGCTCAGTGCTGGCAAACAGCTGCCTTAAATAATTTGTCCAGTGTTACAGTAGTTCATAATAACAGGGTAAATCTGACACCAGTTATACCATCAAGGCTGTATGAAGAATTCCAGATGTCTAATCTTTTTACTTTTATTCATCCCATCCATATTAGAAGCAATCAAGAATATATTCTTAGATACCTTGTATGACAGTGTCATTACAAAGATAAATTTCCAACTACTGACAAATTTATAATTTTATAGACTTATTTTGAATGAGAAAACAAAAGTATAGAAATTACTTTTTCACACACTGTTGTTGCATCTCAAATGTATCAAGATTTACAGAGTCACGAGTGGATGGACTCCATAATTAATGCATAATTTCAAACTTCATTGCTGCTCAGCATTACTTTCTTTTATCCCCAGTTGAAACACTAATTCATTTTTTCACAGTAATAATTACAAATTTTTATATCTGTCTAATACTGGCACAATTAAGGGTATGAATTTCCTTAATAGAAATCCACTTGTAAAGATGATTGCATCCCTCCATAGCTATTTTCTCTTGAGCAAATTCAATCCAGATGTATATATTCAGGCTTTCATGAAACTGACCAACAAGGACCATTATTCAGTTCATAACTACCACTAGAAAGATTTGACATTATGTGGAAGTCATGCTAAAAGGAGCTCCAGGAGTGGCTGCTATGTCTTACTGCTGTTTTAGTATTTGAACAACTGTTTGAGCTTGGAAATAATTTTGGAACACCTGTTTGACCTTAGTAGCAAAGATTTCAAAGGAATTAACACTTGTATTTATGGATTTAAACCATTCAAAGAGAGTAATGAGGAGACTAGTTTGGTCTAGGTCATGTGCTATATCCAAGGGGGAAAGGCACAAACATGTATCCATCTCATAAATCTCATTGTTCATCCATTAGGAATACACAGATTAACTTAGAAGAAAGACACATTAACAAATTATGTGCATGTAGGCACCTAACAACAACAACATTTATAGTGCAAATGTATATGTGTGGGTGTGGGTGTGTATGCTTGTGTGTGTGTGAGAGAGAGAGAGAGAGAGAGAGAGAGAGAGAGAGACAGAGAGACAGAGAGACAGAGAGAGACAGAGAGAGAGATATATAGTGGTATGAATGACATCCCTAGCCTATAACATTGATTGGGACATTTGCTCTGAGGTTCTGAAGCTATGAATCTCCTTTCCAGCTGGACGCAGTCTGAAGTTTGACATGAGATCCTCTATCTCATGGAAGCTGATGATTGATGGAAATTGCCTGACTTAGCCTCAGATTTGGCCAAATGAAAACAGTCTGGCAACATGGCACAGATGGTGCCATATACCAAGGAATATGCAATTTATAGTGAGATTGGTGAAACAGTCTGAGTTGAGGTTGGCAGGTACTTTGCCAAACAAACCTAGGCTTAAGACCAGAAAAAATCCAAGGCAAATGCAGTAGCCCTGCAGCAAGGGAAGATCTGAGGCAAAATCACCAGCAGATTTTAAATGAGCGGTGCCTTATTGAGTGTGACATTAAGGGAGGCTGGAGGACTAATGTGTCAACATCAAAGGAAAGGACAGTCAGGTTGAATAGGACTGATACAATATTGTCAGTGTAAATGCCAGTATCTTGTAGCTTATAAAATGATTGTGTCCACAGGGAATACTCCCAATCCCCACAGTGATGTTGCTGTTTTAATGGAAGCAGGCATTCCACTCTCAGAGCCTACTGTTTCTGGAAAAAAAGACAACTTCTCTAAAAGATTCAACTTGCTTCTCAGGAGGGTGATCAAATGCTAAAATAGGAAGGTAATGTAAGGGCACATGTTTTCAATACAGATTATATCATAACTTTGGGTGCTTAAAGGGAAAGCACTTAGTTTCTCAAATTACTGCACAAAGTAATTTATGAAATGAAAATCCTTGCGAACACCAAGTGCACTCAGAGAGCTCTTGATGTGCTCAGCATTCATTTTGAAGCTCTTTATTAAGCTCAACAAACTCAGAACTCTCAGACGAAATTTTTAAAAAGACATTCAGAATTATTTGTGGAGGTTGAGGAGATTGCCACTGCATTCCTGTCTATACTTAAAAAGACTTCCTTGCCCATATATTTGTGTAAATTATTTGGTTTTAGCAAAATATTTTTCACAGAATACATGAACTTTTCAACATGTGAGCAAGGCTATTTGCTGTCTCTCTGAGCTTTGCTGTCCTTCAAAGGTAATATGAGGATATTGAGGTAAAAAAATAGAAATCTATTCTAATGGCAGTCTTACACATGAAGAAATGATTACAAAATTTTTCATAACAATGTTAAAAAGAATATTTGGGAACTAGATTATTAGATTAATGTCCAGAAGCAAATAACTATGATAAAGTAGTTTAATGGACTATAACACAGTTACACACAGCCACACTCATAAAGGGCTTTAATGACATGTGAAAGTGTCTGTGATACACAGTGATTTTTTTTTTGAAACAGGGTCCTTCTATGTAGCCCAGACTGGCTTTGAACTCCTGCCTCAGCTTCTCCAGTGCTGGGTATACAGGTATGAGGTACCATGTATAGCTAATGTAATTTTTAAACTGGGAAATAATGTTGTATTAACAGCACCATTTTAACTTTTATATAAAGTTCATGCAGAAGATTTAGTGGAAAAACACTCAGACATTACTGGTGGCCACATAAAATAGTGAAAATCTTGAATGGAGGAGAATTTGGCAACATTTGACAAAACCACATATTTATTTACCTTTCTACTTATCAATATACCTCCTAATAATACAAAATGCATATGACCAAGTTTACTTTCTGGAACATTTTTCCAAATTGCAAAATATTGATACCTACCTAGATATTCAAAGGTACAGAGAAGTTGAATAAACTATCATCTTATATACATACAAGTGAATAAGATTCAACAGTACTACAGAATGAGGGAGAACTGATATGAATTCCAAAGGAGTGATATTATTTCAAAAGTTAGAAGTCTACAAGAGCATAAACATATCTAACCATCTGCATATGAAAAACAGAAAAATAATAAAACATAAAAACAGAAAGCAATGAATTAGTTACACAAAATGGGGTAGTAGTGTGTAAAGAATGTGGGAGGGAATGACAGTCCTCTGAATGTATTTTTCAGAATATTTTTGACTTTTGAATGCATGTGTATGTTCTACATATTAAAAAAACAAATCAAACCAATAACTAAGGAAAAAATTTAACACTGAAAGCTAATTTTATTTAAAATGTACACTATATCTACACCAAAGAGAAAGGAAGAAGAGAAGGACCAATCCAACTACCTTTCCAAGAAGGTATTTGATTATGTTTTTAGTCTTGGGTAAACTTGGAGGAGTGCTAGGATTTAGCTCAGTTGGTAGAGCGCTGCGCTGCAGTCTCTGAGGTCGTGAGTTCAATTCCCAGCACCACAAAAATGGGAGAAGGGCCTGGCAATCCACTCCCAAGGCAATCCCGAAACAGGCCACCATTGAAAACCCTATGAGGGTCGCTATGAGTCAGATACCAACTCGACGGCACCTAACAACAACAACAACAACAAAAGTTGGAGGAGGGGAGAATGTTTGCAAACAAATTTTTATTTCTTTAAAAAATGTCTTTTTATTGTAGTAGTATAGAGAAAGAAATCCTGAAAATATCTGAGATGCATTAGAGGATTGAGCATATGAGTAAAACTGATGATGATATATATTAGGGTTATCACTGTGGAAGGAGGGATCTAAAAATATAGAATATAGAGATGGCAAGAAAGATCTCTGTGGAATCTGATTACAATTACAGGTGTCACTTTGAATTTATGATGTTTAAAATATGCATATATATCTGTGTGCTTGGGCTGGGATTTAGCTCAGTTGGTAGAGTGCTGCACTGCAGTCTCTGTCTGAGTCTGCAGACTGAAGACTGCAGACTCAGTGAGGTCCCGAGTTCAATTTCCAGCACCCCTAAAATGGAAGAAGGACCTCGCAATCCACTCCCAAGTCAATCCCGAAACAGGCAGCCATTGAAAACCCTATGAGGGTCGCTATGAGTCGGATACTGACTCCACGGCACCTAACAACAACAACAACAACAAATCTGTGTGCTTATTTGTATGCTCATATGTATATGTATGCTTGTATGTATATTTAGACATATGTGTATATACAAGCATATATTACTAACTTTATCCAGTAAAATGTCCAAAAGCAAAGTGACTACTAGAGCAATAAAGAGATATAGCACTGAGATCTAGGCTTTTGTTAACATTTCTCATGAAGTCAGGAAACCTTGAACAAATAGTTCCAGGATTAAGGCTGGTACAACATGAGCCCAGAACATCCTTTTATGCCAGAAAGTAATAAAGAATTAAAAAACTTCAATGAGTCAATTCATAAGAACATACCTAGCCACATTCATTTGGCTTCTACTGGCCAAATCTAAGATGATACAAGCACAAAAGTAATTGAAAGCCATAATGAACCATCGATAAAACAGGCATTTGTGAGTTCACAGTCATAATAAAGAAAGAAATGGTGGAGTGTGAGTCTTTGCTTACAATAGTATCTGAGGACTGACCGATAAATGTGAAGGGAACATCAGAGCTAGCAAATCACCATTTTGCAACTATATGGTAGATATTAGGAGAGTGAAGAATCATCAATGGATACCAAATCCAGTGGGAAGACATGATAAGAAACAGAATATTTTCATGGCTTTGACGTGGCTCCCCCCATACTGCTTATTAGTTTCAAAGGAGAGGGAAATAGTAATAATACATTGGAAAAACTGAATAAGTTTTGATAGAGTGATCAAAATTGACATCATAAATGAAGAAGAGTTGGAAATAATGCATCACAAGATATGATACCCTGTGAAGATGGCAAACTAGAATCTAGTCATGAGGAAATGCCAGATAAATCCTATGTAAGTTATAGGTCATATACAAATATAGATGTATATTAATATTCACAACATTTTATTTATGTTAGCCCTAAAGAGGATATAACTAAACTACTTGAAAGTGAATAAATAGTGTGGCATATCCATATGATGGAATACTAGTTAGCAATTTAAAAAAAATCACTGAAATATTCAACAATATGGATGAAACTCAAAAGCATTTTGCTGAGTGAAAGAAGCCAGACATTAAAAAGTATACAATATATGATTTCATTTATATAAAATTTGAGAATAATTAAAACTAGTTTGTGGAGAATAGAAACAGATGAATGTTGCCTTGACAAAAGTAATGCTGGAGGTGACTGCAAATATGCAGAAAGTAACAGTTCTGGGGGGATATTGCTGTTGTTGTTAGGTGTCATCCAATTGGGCCTGACTCACAGTGACCCTATGTACAACAGAATGAAATAGTCTCCAACTCTGTGCCAGGCACTCAATTGTTTTCGTGTTTAAGTCCATTGTTACAGAAAACCATTTAGTTGAGCATCTTCCTTTTGTTCACTGACCCTCCACTCTCCCAAGCATGATGTCCTTATCCAGGGATTGGTCTGTCTGGACGACAGGTGCAAAATATGTTGTGGGGACTTGAATGTTGCTGTGTTGCTGGAAGCTACGCCACCGGGATTAGATACTAGCAGGTTCACCCATGATGGACAGGTTTCAGCTGAGTTTTCAGACTAAGACAGGCTAGGGAGAAGGACATGGAAGCCCACTCCTGAAATAATAAGTTGTCTCCTCAAAGTACAATCAACCTTAGTGATGGGAATAGATTAAAGTCCAAGGGACCTCCATTTGCCGATGTGGCACAACTCAAAATGAGAAAGAATAACTGTAAACATTGCTTAATAATTGAGGCATGGAATGTATGTAGCATCAACCTAGGAAAATTAGAAATTGTCAAAAGTGAAATAGAGTGCCAAAACATCAATATTCTAGGCATCAATGAGCTAAAATGAACTGTTATTGGCCACTTTGAATCAAATAATTATATGGTCTATTATGCCAGGAATGACAACTTTAAGAGAAATGGGGTTCAACTTATTACCAAAAAAATCTCAAGCTCTGTCCTGAAGTACAATGCTGTCAATGATAGAATAATATCCATACAGTTACAAGGAAGACCAGTTAATGACTATTATTCAAATTTACACACTAATACCACAAATGAAGATAGGGAAGATTTTTACCAGCTTCTGCAGTCTGAAATTGATCAAACATGCAATTAGGATGCACTGATAATTACTGGTGACCAGCATGCAAAAGTTGGAAACAAGGAAGAAGGCTAAGTATCTAGAAAATATGGCCTCTGTGACAGAAATGATGCTTGGGATTACAAGAGAGAATTTTGTCAGACCAACTACTTTTCCATTGCAAATACTTGTTTTTCACCAACATAAATGATGACTTTACACATGGAATTCACAAGGTGGAATACACAGGAACCAAATTGACTACATTTGTGGAAAGAGACAATAGAAAACCTCAATATTAATAGAACAAGACCAAGTGCTGATTGTGGATCAGACCTACTGCTCATAAGCAAATTCAAACTGAAACTGAAGAAAATTAGAACAAGTATATGGGAGCCAAGGTATGACCTTGAGTATATGCCACCTGAGTTCAGAGACCATCTCAAGAACAAATTTGATGTGTTAGAAACTAATAATCAAGGCCGGGTGTGGTGGCGCAGGCCTGTAATCCCAGCGGCTGGGGAGGCAGGACCAGATGCAGTCTGTGTAACTTAGCGAGACCCTGTCTCAAAAAGTAAAAAAAATGGGCTGAGGTGCAGCTCAATGGTCCAGCAGTTGCAGAGCATGCAGGAGCGAGGCCCTGGGTTCAACCCCCAGTACCGCCAAAAAATAAATAAATAAATAAAAATAAAAAAAATAAAAGAAACTAATAATCAAAGACCAGAGGAGTTGTGGCATGACATTAAAGACATCATTCATGAGGAAAGTTAAAGGTTATTAAAAAGACAGGAAAAAATTATAAGACCAAATTACATGTCAAAAGAGACCCTGAAATTTGCCCTTGAATGTCAAGCAGTTAAAATAAAAGCAATGTATGAAGAAGTTAAAGAAATTAACAGAATATTACAAAGGGCAGCTGGAAAAGACAAAATCAAATATTATGACATGTGCACAGTGCTGGAGATAGAAAACCAAAAGGGAAGAACAAGCTCTGTTTTTCTCAAGATTAAAGGATGAAGAAAAATTCAAGTCTGGGGTGATAGAAATGCTTTATGTCCATGAAGATGGTGGTACATGACTGCATATACATGATTGTTGTTGTTGTTGTTTTTGTTAGGTGCTGTCGAGTCGGTATCTAACTCATAGCGACCCTCATAGGGTTTTCAATGGCTGACTGTGTAGGGATTGCCTTGGTAGTGGATTTCTAGGCCCTTCTCCCATTTTTGTGGTGCTGGGAATTGAATTTGGGACCTCAGAGACTGCAGTGCAGCACTCTACCAACTGAGCTAAATCCCAGCCCATATACATGATTACATGTAGGGTATTCTTTATGTGAAATTAGTGCATTTTACTGCACCTAAATTATATGGACATAAATTTTACTTTAAAAATGAAGACAAATTATGTTTAAAGAAAAAAGGAAGAAATTACCTCAAAATAATTGCATTCTTTGGGTGGGTGTGTTTTAATTTTTAATTTTTTCTTATTTATTTATTTAGAGAGATCTATGTATTATAGGCTGGCCTTAAATTTGTGATCTACCCACTTCAACTCCCTGAGGGCTGGGATCATGCATCCCCATACCTGGCTTAAATATTTTTTTCGTATTTTTTGTTATTTTTATTGAAAATAAAGATTTTACATATTTGACACGTACCATGTGATGTATTGATATATGGATAATATGTGTCATGGTTAAATCAGGATAAATAATCATTAAGTCACATATATATGTTTTGTGATGAGGACTTAAAATATACTCTTAGTTTATAACTGGGTGATATTTTTCACTTTTATACTATCCTGTACTTGATATATTTTATCTAATGAGACAACTCCAATTTTTAACATAAGTTTGTATTTAAAATAAATTTATGTTTGTTTTTAATACATACTTTATTTGGCAGATGCTAATAATTTATAACATTTCAAATTCTTACTTGTGAGGTGTGCTGTACTGGAAAAAAAATCATTCAACTTAGAGACCTGTTGTCATATTGTGATTATCCTGCTCTCTGCTGTCATATTGTTGTTGTTACTATTTTATGCATATCCTTTGCTCTCTTTGAGTTGACTTTTAAAATCTGTATAATGAAGGATATTGATCTTAGTTCCAAATTTCCATGATCCTATTGGTACCAAGTTACACATAATATATGAATTCTCTTAATTGGAAAACTTTAAAATATTGGCAATACATTTTCATATTTAAAATCCTCCTTACTTTGCATGAATCATATGTTTTTCCTATAGCTCATAACATTAATGCCTGCAAACCAATTTAAAAGGTCTTATGAATTCTTGTCAAAGAGTGTAAGTTTTTTTTTCAGTTTATCAGTATATTAAAGGTGCTTCTGAAATTGTTTACTATAGAAAAAAAGGTCTTGCTTCAGTATTTTCTCAGTGTTGAAAATATTGCAAGCCTGTGTTAAAGACAATAATAACCTTCATAGGTATAGTCACATTAACAACCTTCTTCCCCAGTGAGAAAATCGGACACTGTAAAAGTTACATATCCATCTTTTCCTGAGTAACTAAAGTTGACTTTTGACTCCTCGGATTACATGGTAATTAAATCAGCCCTCTGATTCTAAGAATATATTTTCTTCATTTTTCCACTTGTTTATTATTCTTTGCTGCAAAATGCATTTAAAATGCTGATGAAAAAGATGAATTCTGATTGTCAAACGGGAAGAGTGAACTTTCTGGCTCAGATGCATTTTTAATCTTGCAATTCTCAAATACAGGGTTTTTTTTTTTATTGGTCTGTAGGGTTATCTTTAAGACATGTTTTCTCTTCAAAGCAAACAACAAAACAATATGGAGGTACCTCAAAAAACTAAAAATAGATCTACCATATGACCCAGCTATATCACTATTGGGAATTTACCCAAAGGGAGATGGGTCATCATACCACAGAGACACCTGCATCTCCATGTTCAATGCAGTGCTTTTCACAATAGCAACGATATGGAATCAACCAAAGTGCCCTTCAACAGAAGAATGGATAAAAAAAATCTATGGTATATATACACAATGGAATACTATTCAGCAATCAAGAAAATGAAATAGGGTCATTCGCAGCAAAATGGATGGAATTAGAGAAAATTATTTTAAGTGAATGAACACAAGCTCAGAAAGAGAAACAACACATGTTCTCACTCATATGAGGGAGCTGATTCAAAATTACAAGAAGGAAAAATCCTACTCAAAGGTCAGATCATAATAAAAGGGGGGAGGGAAGATAAGAATGAGGTCAATATAAATGGAC
>VMDO01036388.1:0-15202 GCA_007922755.1 Pedetes capensis
TAACAAATGCATAAATTGTAGGGACTGTCCATGGATATAGAAGAATAAGCATAATTAAGGGGTTTTATTATTTGTGACCTACATTAAATTATTTCATTACATTTATCAAAAGATTTAAATAATGTTTATATAAAGTACTCAAGGAAATTAGAAATTGTGTTCTACGTGGAATAAGGTAGCCACAAACAGTTTACTTCAGAGGTGGCCTGCCTTTGTATGATTACTTTTGAACTATGTGAATGACAGTCTTGGGTTGATTATTAGGACTGATTGCCTATGCTTTAGGGTCTCCATGGCAATTAATGATACCCAGAAAGTTCTGTATGCTATTTTTCTATTCTGTAAAATAGATAATAACATCTTTATTGTCAAGATCAATAAAAAATACATGTAAATTTCTTGGCTATGCCACCATACGTAATATAATACCTGTAATGATTGTGAATATTATAATCTTGATAGATATATATTGTTTGTCAAAGGACTATACATCAAGTATGATCACCCTACAAAGGTATTTTTTTGAGGAACTCTACTAGAAAATGAAAATACTCATTGCAACAGATGAATTTTCATGTATATGTCACCCTGCTTTAATCAGGGTCCTATAATAGAGAATGAACTCTAGAACATTAATGTCCTCAGAGGGTGACTAAAAGCACCCAGCACACTGCTTTATGCATGGCCAAGATTCCAAAGAAGCCATTCATTTGTTAGCAAAGAAAATCTCCTTGGCGGTTGGCTGGGAATCACATGGAACAACCATCCTATTTGCAGCAGCAAGAAGCAATTATGGACCATATGACTTGTCCTTTCCTCTTCTTGGCCCCGTGTCAAAAGCCAACTTACTTTTTTCTAGCACTTGGAGGCCTTGCACATGCTAAGCATGTTCCACCACTGAGTTGTATCACCAGACTCTTTTTTATTTTTTTTATTTTGATATGGGGTGTTGCTGCCTCTAGTCTCAAACTCACCATCCTTCTGCCTTAGCCTGCCAAGGCACTGGGAATACAAGTATGTGCCACCAGGCTTTAAATGACAGCTCTTACAATTAGGCAGAAGGCATCTTTTACAACTACTTAAAAGCACAATAGTGAAAAACTGCATCTCTGCATTTGCTTTGAAATTAATTTTATATTGTGTGCAGTTTACATGTAAAGAAGACAGCATAAACAAAATAAGGGGGAAGAAGATTCTGAATTTAGTGATTGACACAATGACTCTTGGGGTCATTTAGATACATTGTGATGAGCTTGGTTTTGGCTGCCTAAAACTACTATGGCACAATTAAAATACAGATCCGCAGAGGGTGGCAGTATTTAATACAGATCCCAAGGTGGCAGTGTTTAATATAAACATCAAGGAGAGGAAATTACCTCATGTTAGAATGCTGTCCTCGAATTTACTCAACTTTTTTATTTTACATAAAAATTGAGATTTTAGGTGACCTTTCACTCCTATTTTGACACATTTGTAAATTAATTTACTTGACTATGTAATAAAACCTGTATTTAATTGTGGTATTTTACATTTCTCTCTTTTGTTCCAAATGAATTATGCTTTCATGACTTCAAAACATTTAAATGATATAGAAAAGTCAGTTTTTCACCTCTCTATTATCATTTTTCTTTTAGTAGTATGTGCTCAAAACATGTACATAAAGATGGTTATTCTACATTTAGTAATGTCATTAGTAGGAATAGAAATGGCGATTGACTAAAAAATAGATGCTAAGTTCTTAAATCAGGTCCAAGATTCCAGCCAAAATCTCAACTCATATGTACTTTCATTCCCTATATATGGAATGCACTATTGGAATATAATATATTATCATTGCATCTCACTAAAAAGTAAAGAATTCAAATTTTGATTTAAATTTCAGCTGCTATTTTGCTTTTGGGTAAGGCAATTGCTAAGGCTTTAACTAAATGGTTCAAATTGTATGCTAGTGATGTTGTTGTTGTTAGGTGCCTAAGAGCCGGTATCTGACTCATAGTGACCCTACATACACAACAGGTAAAACAGTATTTTTACTGCTTCTCTGCTATTCATAGGGTTGTCAATGGCAGATTGTTTCTTGGGGGAGTAGTTTGCCAGGTCCTTCTCCCAGGCCTACAGTACCTGGTGTTCCTTGGCGGTTTTCCTGCTTAGCTTCGAAGATTTGGCAGGATCTGACTCCACAGTTTTACGGCTGCAGGCCTGCTAGTGACAGTTGTGCCTAAGTGTTGTTTATTTAAGTACAATCTTAGATGTTTTTTTTAAACAAAGTATAATTGTGATTTAACATTATTGAATTGAAATTTAGATTCACATGCTTAAATATGTTACGTTGTTGTTAGGTGCCGTCAAGTCAGTATCCGACTCATAGCGACCGTGAGTGCTTCTCTGCTGTTCATAGGGTTTTCAATGGTGGATTGATTTTTGGGAGTGGGTTGCCCATCCATCTCCCCACCTGGTATTCCCAGGTGGTCTCCCATACAAGCACTAACCAGGCCCAACCCTGCTTAGCTTCCGAGATTTGACGGTATCTGATGCCACAGGGCTACGGCTGCAGGCAAATATGTTATGGTCATAGTTAAATCTACAGTTGTAATTAGTGACTTTAATTTATGTGTAAGGGTGATTTGCCTAATGGAGATCGAAACTGTGATTTGTCAACAGAAACAACTTTTCATGACAGCAAAGCTACAAATGTGAACAGATAGATCTTTTCAACTCTCAATTTCTGTTTCCTATAGATAATGAGCCTGCAGCCATAACCCTATGGCATCTGGTCCCATCAGATCTCAGAAGCTAAGCAGAGCTGGGCCAGGTTAGTACTTGGATGGGAGACTGCCTGGGAACACCAGGTGCTGTAGGCTGGGGAGATGGATGGGCAACCCACTCCCAAAAATCAATCCGCCATTGAAAACCCTATGAACAGCAGAGAAGCACTGATGGTCGCTATGAGTAGGGCCTGGCAATCCACTCCCAAGGCAATCCTGAAACAGTCAGCCATTGAAAACCCTATGAGGGTCGCTATGAGTCGGATACCGACTCGACAGCACCTATCAACAACAATAAGAGATAAATTGATTCATATAAGTTTTAATGCATCATATTGTTGAGTCTCATTTAACAGCACTATAACATTATTGCTTGAGAGTTTATAATAAAATGTATTACTGCTGTATCAGGAGATTCTATTCATTTAATGAGCAACATGTTTATTATACTTAATTTCAGATAGCACAGAAAAGGAAAATGCTTTTAAGAAAATACCAGAAGTAGACAAATAATGAATCCATATATAATTTACTAGAAAACAAATGCTTAGAGACTATATATATATATATATATATATATGCATAAAGGTTCATATATATAAAGGTACACAGGTATACACAAACACACATAAAATGTTTCATTTGTACATGTAAATATATATTCTTCAATTTTAACTAGAAGTGGCACTGTTACTGTCTGTTAAATTTCACATATTTACTCAAAATGTAAAAGACAGTAAACTCATCAGAAATTGAATACTATGCCATGGACTTCAAATGAGAAGTTGATGACTAGAAAATGTGGTAGTTAAATGTCACTTTAGTGCCTTCTGAGCATCTTTTGTCTTTTGGAGCAAGTTTAATATCCTTGCTTTGCTTGTAAAACAATTTAATAGAATGAATAGAAATGTGTTAATGTTAAAATATATTGGATTGCTTTACAAAAAGTTGAAGAAGAGCTCAAGAATTTGGTGACAAAATGCAATAGAAAGTAATAAAACATTGGCAAAATATGTTGCTCCAAATAATTTGACATTAAATGTTTTATTGAAATTTTGCTGCTAATTCTTTATGAGTCCAAATTAAATGAGAACATTTTTATGTAGGGAAGTAACCCACAGCTGTCTTTATATTCTTCCATGAAGCTGTCATTGAAAGGTTACTGGTATCTTTCTATTTTATTGCAGTGGCTGGCCAGTGGGACTGTTGTGCTTTTAGTGACATTAAATCAGAAACCTTGTAAAGGTTTTATTCTGGTGTTTCTCAGTTAGTGTATTAGGATATGTAGGAGGATACATATATAGAAAGAGTTAATATATGATAAAAACATGCTAATTTGTCCTAAAAATGCTATAGTACATTTTTAGTGTCCAATATCTTCAATCTTTTTGAATATCTGAAGTTGAAAATTTGATAGACAATTGAAAAGTTAATATTTTAAAATATTTACTTCCTGGAAATTACAGATACTTTTCAATTCCTTAGAGTGGTCTTTTTAAAATATAAGTTTTTGATTACTTATTAACATGATATTGATGTATAAGTAAACCTTTTATGAATTTTAGCCAATATAGCTGTTACTGCTGTATTTTAACATTACATATTTTAACACGTTTGATTGACAGTTTTAATTCTATTTAATTATATTTTTAAAAGTATAATTTGTAAATATAATGAATTACATCTTCAATAATGTTCACCTCATGACCAATTTTGTTCCTTCTATTGTCACATAGATCTCCTTTCACTTATCTACTCCTTAGATGCTGGATTATTTTGAAGCCAATTTGATATGTCATTTATCTATATATATGTCAATATAAATCTTTAAAGCATAAGAACTGATTTATCACATATCATAATATATTTATCATGTGCATATAGAATTGAAAATTGATTAATATAAAGACTCAACATTGCTTAAAATTCTTAAGGTGCTTAATTAAAAATACAAAAAGTTATACCTACAGATTTTTAGTTATTTATTTAAAATTCAAATAAAGAACATACATTGGATTTAGTAAATAAGTTTCCCAAGTCTCTGTTTTTTTTTCTTTTTCTTTTCTTTTTCTTTTTAAATTTGCATTCTGACACTACTTACTCAAGTTTTCTAATTATAAGAACGGTCTTGAGAACTACAATAGTTTCAAAGATCTAAGGCTGATTTTGTACATGTTAAAATAAAGTTAGTTATCATATAATCAAATTCAGAAAGGTATGCAAATCAGAAGATAGTTTGATTACTTTTCAAAAATTGATCACCCTTATGAAATCATCACTCTTCAACAGGTATCTCCAAACATTTTACCAAGTAGTCATACCAATGGTATGACTCCTACCTATGGTATTGAGAAATCCAAATTCTTACATTCTTGTCAAAACATGGTATTTTTCATTTTGCTCTTTGTCTTTTACCCTAGCTTCAGCATCTGTAGTACTACCTCATTTTTGTTTATTTTGAATTTGACTATGACTATTAAAATTAAGAAAAATTTTCACCTCTTTATTGTCCATTAAAGAATTTACTGGCATTGCAATGTTGCTCAAGTTTCATTTTTGGCAAGAATAGTTTATTTGTAGAGTCATATATTTCCACAAAATGGCATGTAACATCAAAATCTTTGTCTTTTATGATATCCATGGACATGATAATCCTATGTAAAATGTAAAAAGATAGATCACTACAGAAAAATGTTTGGATTTAAGTCAAAATCAAGATGCACGTGTATAGATAAATATTCCCACAAAATGACATAAAAGTAGAAAGGAGGCCATAGGTGGTGGGGTAGGATATGGGGGGAGGGACACAAGAGGATAAGGGGGAAGTTATGTGAACAATGTAAAATGAAATGCATATATGGAAATGTCACAATGAAACACATGTCAGAATAAAACACATTAAGTTGTACATTAAAATTTTCCAATAAAAAATAAAAATAAAAAATAAAAATTGATATTAGTTGATGTAGGATCTCTTAATGTATTCATTTTCAAAATCTTTTGGGCTATTTCTATAAAAAATAACTAATCTGACATTGTTTGGACTGAATCTGTAAAGCAAAGTTTTGAGAACTGTTATCTAAATGAATCACAAATAGTGTATGGGTCAAAGTTTTGTGGCCCATAAAAAGTGTACACATTATTTTATATATTTTATCTAGTCTTTTATGAAGTTTATTTTGTAGCTTCAATGCACAATTATTTTGCATCTTTTGTTGGCATTCACATTTTATCCTATTTCAATTATTATTACTTTCAACTCCGCATTTTTATTTTTAAGGGGGTTTTGTTGTTGTTGTTAGGTGCCATCAATTTGGGTCCAACTCATAGTGACCCTATATTACAACAGATTGTAACACCTTCTGACACTGTGCAATTCCCAGCACTATGTCAGTGCTTCTCTGCTATTTTCAAGGTTTTCAATGGTTGATTGTTTGGTTATCATTTTTGGAATGGGGTTCCAGGTCCTTCTCCCACTTTATGCAGTCCTGTGGATCAAACCCAGGGATTTAGAGAATGCAGAGTAGCATTTTACCAACTCTTTGAGTCAGTATAGAGTGATAATTCAGTACATATACACAATGTGTAATAATCAAATAGGAGAATTAGCAATTTCACTTCTTTTGTTGTTGTTGGTGGTGTTAGGTGCCGTCGAGTCGGTATCCGACTCATAGCAACCCTCATAGGGTTTTCAATGGCTGATTGTTTCGGGATTGCCTTGGGAGTGGATTGCCAGGTCCTTCTCCCATTTTTGCGGTGCTGGGAATTGAACTCGGGACCTCAGAGACTACAGTGCAGCACTCTACCAACTGAGCTAAATCCCAGCCCAATCAAATAGGAGAATTAGCAATTTCACTTCCTTAATCATTTAAAATTATTTCTTTTGATTGACACATAATAATTGTACACATTTATGAAGTACGATATGATTGTTGAAAAAGTTACATACAGTATAATGAGTATTATTGGATTTTCATATTATATCCTTTACCTTCTTTCTCTCATTTGACTCCACTATGTTGCTGTTTGTCTCCCTTAACTTGTCACATTTCCTTCCACATATATATATATATATATATATATATATATATATATATGGCCTAGAGTTTAGCTCTGTTGGTAGAGTGCTGCTCTGCACTTTCTGAGGACCCAGGTTTGATTGCCAGTCCTATGAAAAATGAGAGGATGTGGCAATGTGGCAGTCTACTGACAAAAACATTCCCGAAACAATCAGCCATTGAAAATCCTATGAGGGTGACTATGAATTGGACCCAAGTTGATGGTACCTAACAATCACAACATATGTATTTGTGGGACTAAACCCACAGCTGGGGTTTAGCTCAGTAATGTGCCACTCTGCATTCTATGAGGCCTTAGTTTGACTGCCAGCACCACAAAAATGGGATAAGTACCTGGCAGCCCACTCCTCAAACAAGTCTGAACCAATTAGACATTGAAAGTTCTATGAGGGCCACTATGAGTTGGACTTGACTCAACTGTAACTAACAACAACAACAGCAAACCTTCCCCATAACAGTGAAAACATACAGAATATCTGTATGAGAGCAGGTTATTTTGCTTAAAATGATCTCCAGTTCCACCTATTTTGGTGCAAAAGAGATGATTTCATAATTCTTTATGGCCAAATAGCATTCCATTGTATAAGTATATCATATTTTTAATCCATTCATCTGTTGAAGGACATATATGATGACTCCTATCCCTGAAATTATGATTAGTGCTATAATACTTAAAGAATAGCAGGTGTGTCTGTGGTACAATGATTTACCTTCTTTGGGGTATACATCCAGAACTGGTATAGCTGGATCATATTATACTTCTATTTTTGGTTTTCTGAGGAATTTCCATACTGATTTTCTTAGTGGCCATACTAGTTTACCATCCCACCAACAAAGGAAAAGGGATGCTTACTTCACATCCTTTCCAGCATATGTCATCATTTGTTTTGTTGATGCTAGCCATTTTGACTGGGGTGAGATAGAATCTCAGTGTTTTGATTTTTTATTTCCCTGATAGCTGAGGATAATGAACATGTTTTCATGTTTATTTACCATTTGTATTTCCTCCTAAGAAAATGTCCTGTTCATTTCCATTGGCCGTTTATTAATTAGATTATCTAGTTTTTGGTGTTTAATATTTTGAGTTCTTTATATATTCTAGATATTAAACCTTTATCAGATGTATAATTAGCAAAGATTTCTTTCCCATTTGTAGCCTGTCTTTTTACTCCATTTATTGTTTACTTTTCTGTGCAAAAGCTTTATAATTTCATTTGGATATTCTTGGTGCTGTGTCCAGGGCAGTTGGTGTTTTATTAAGGAATAATCTGCCTATGCCTACATGTTGAAGTATGTTTCCTAGCTTTTATTCTAGTTATTTCAAAGTTTCTAGTTTTATATTGGGATTTTTAATTCATGTTGAATTGATTTATGTACAAGGTGAGAGGTATGGATTGGTTTTCATTCTTTTGCATGTGAATGTCCAGTTTTCCTAGTACCTCTTATTGAAGACATTACCTTTTCTTCTAAAGTATATTTTTGTCACCTTTGTCAAAGATCAAGTGGCTTTAGCTACATAGTCTACCTTTGAGTTTTTGTTGTGTTCATATCTATTTTTGTGCCAGTACCAAACTGTTTTTGTTACTATTGGCCCATAATATAGCTTGATATCTTGTATTGTGATACCTCCTACACTAGTATTGCTACTTAGAATTGTTTTGGCTATGTGAATTCTTTTGTGTTTCCAAATGAAATTTAAGATAATATGTTTCTATCTTGGTGGAGTATATCATTGGAATTTTGATGGAGATTGCATTGAGTCTGTAGAGTGTTTTTGGCAATATAGCCATTTTCACAATTCTTCCAATCCATGACCAAGGGAAGTCTCACCATCTTCTAGTCCCCTCTTCTTCAATTTTTTTCTTTAGTGTTTTGATGTTTTTGTTGTAGATGTATTTAGATTCTTTGGTTAGATTAATTCCTAGATATTTTTTGTAGGGTATTGTAAATGAGATTGTTAAATGGACT
The DNA here is from genome assembly GCA_007922755.1 of Pedetes capensis. NCBI lineage: Eukaryota > Metazoa > Chordata > Mammalia > Rodentia > Pedetidae > Pedetes > Pedetes capensis. The sequence continues at coordinate 8,813 of VMDO01036388.1, forward strand.
GCTTTGTGTCCTGCTCATTATTGGTGTATAGGAGTGCTACTGATTTTTTTAAATATTGGTTTTGTATCCTTCTATTTTGCTGATCTATTTCTCTTTTTTTCTGAAATAGATCAAACATGCAATTTGGATGTAATGATAATTACTGGCGACTGGAATGCAAAAGGGGGAACAAAGAAGAAAGCTCAATAGTTGAAAATATGGTCTTAGTGAACATAAATGCCTTGAAAGAATTGGGAAAACACAAGGCTCCAGGAATTGATGCAATACCAATAGAGATGTTTCAACAAACATATGCAGCACTGAAGGTGCTAACATGTTTATGACAACAGATTTGGAAAACAGCTGCCTGGCCAAGTGACTAAAAGAGATCCATATTTGTGCCTCTTGCCAAAAAAGTGGATCCAACTGAATGTGGAAAGTATCAGACAAAGTATCATTAATATCACACACAAGCAAAATTTTACTAAAGATCATTCTAAAGTGTCTTCAGCAGTATATAGACAGGAACTTGCCAGAAAATCAAGCTGGATCCAGAAGAGGGCAGGGAACCAGAAACAACATTGCTGATATCAGGTGCATATTAACCAAAAGCAGAGAATATCAAAAAGATGTTTACCTATGTTTTGTTGACTATGCAAAGGCATTTGACTGTGTGGATCATAACAGATTATTGGTAACACTTCAAAATATGAGAATATCAGAGCAACTAATTATACTAATGAGGAATCTGTACATGAATGAGGAGGCAGTTGTTTGAATAGGAAAAAAAAACACTGCCTGGTTTAAAGTTGAGAAAGGTGTGCATGAAGTCTATATATTTTCACCATATATCTTTAATTTATATGCTGATTAAATAATCCAAGAAGCTGGACATTATGAGGAAGAAAGTGGCATCAGGATTGGAGGAAGTCTCATTAACAACCTGTGTTTTGCACATGACACAACTTTGCTTGCTGAAAGTGAAGAAGTTTTAAAACATTTACTGATGAAGATCAAAGAACATAGCCTTCAGTATGGATTGTGACTGAACATCAAGAACACAAAAATCCTTTCAAATGAGTCAGTATACAACTTCACAATAAATGGAGAAAAAATTGAGGTTGTCTATAATTTTGCTTTACTTGTCCTACAATCAACACCCTTGGAAGCAGCAGTGAAGAAATCAAAAGACATTGCTTTGGGAAAAGATGTGGCAAAAGATCTCTTTAGAGTATTGAAAAGTAAAGATGTCACATTGAAGATGAAAGTGTGCCTGACTCATGCCACAGTATTTTCAGGTGCATCTTATGGTTGTGAAAGCTGGACATTGAACAAGAAAGACAGGAGAAGAATTGATGGTTTTGAATTATGGTGCTGGAGATGATTATTGAATGTACCATGGACTGCCCAAAGAACCAACAGATCTAACCTAGAATAACTGCAACCAGAGTGCTCCTTGGAAGCAAGGATGGCTAGATTGCATCTTACATATTTTGGGAATGTAGCCAGGAAGGACCAATTTCTGGAGAAAGACATCATGTTTGGGAGAGTGGCACGTCAATGAAAAAAAGGAAAACCCTCCACCAGTTGAATTGACACAGTGACTTCAGCAATGGGCTTAAACACAAATAAGATTGTGTGCCTGGCACAGAATCAGGGATTGTTTTGTTCCACTGTACATTGGGTCATTATGAGTCAGACTTAACTAGATGGCACCTAACAACAATAACAATTTTGCTGAAGGAATTTATTAGCTCTAAGAGTTTTAAATATAGAATATATACTTAAAGTATATATACTTTTAAGTATAGGATCATGTCATCTATAAATAAAGATAATTTGACATCTTCATTCCTTATTTAGGTCCCTTTTATTTCTTCTCTTTCCTTATTGCTCTGGCTAGAATGACATTACTATATTGAGCAGAATGAGTGTCCACCTTTGTTTCTTTCCTGATTTTAGGAGAATGACTTCAGCTTTTCCCCATTTGGTATAATGTTGGCCATAGTTTTTTGATATATAGCCATTATGAATTTGAGGTACATTCTTCTCTACTCAGTTTCTTCAGAGACTATATCATGAAGGATTTTGAACTTTGTTAAAGGCTTTTCCTGCCTCTATTGAGATGATCATATGGCTTTTGTCTCTCAGTCTATTGATGCATTACATTTATTAATTTGCATATGTTGAACAAGATTTGCATCTGTGGAATGAAGCCCACCTGGTCATGGTGTTTGATATTTCTTTGTGTTCTTGTATTCAGTTTGTAAGTGTTTGATTGAGGATTTTTGCAGTTATATTTATCAGTGAAATTGGTCTAGATTTTTCTTTTTCTGTTGTGTTCTTATCTAGTCTTGGTATCAGAGAGATTCTTGCTTAGTAGAATGAGTTTGGGAGTTTTCCTTCCCTGTCTATTTTATAGAATACTTCAAGGAGGATAGGAATTAATTCCTGTTTAAGGCATGAACCTGTTGGAGCCTAGAGTTTACTTTGTTGGAAAGGTTTTTTTATATAACTACTTTAATTCCATTACTTGTTAAAGATCCAATTAAACTATTTATATCCTCTTGATCTAATTTTTGAAAGTCATATGTGTTAACAAATTGATCTATTTCTTCTGCATTCTCATTTTTGGAGGAGTACAGTGTCTCAAAGTAATTGCTGAGAATTCTTTGTATTTCATTGCTGTCTATTGTAATGACTTCTCTTTCACCTCTAATTTTATTAATTTGAATTCTCTCTCTTGCTCTCGCTCTCGCTCTCATTCTTGCTCTCTCTGTCTCTCCTATTTTAGGGAGTTTGGCTAAGGATATGTCAATTTTGTTTATCTTTGCCAACAATCAGCTCTTAGTTACATTGATTCTTTGAATTGTTTCTTTTGTTTCTGTTTCATTGATTTCTGCTTTGATCTTTATTATTTCTTTTCTTCTGGTAGTTTTGAGATTGTTGTTTTTCCAATGGTTTAAAGTTTATCATTAAGTTATTAATTTGAACATTCTTTAATATTTTGTTGTAGCAACCCACAGCTATGAATTTCCCTTGTAATAATACTTTTGGTATTTCACAGAGATTTTGGTAGGTTGTGCTTTTACTTTCATTTGATTCTATGAATTTTTATATTTCTTCTCTGATTTTTGTGGTGAAACATTAGTTATTTAGAAGTGTGTTAGCAAATTTCCATGAGTTACTAGCACTTTTGTTATTTCTCCTACTGTTTATTTCTAGTTTTATTCCCTTGTGATCTGATAAAATATAGGGAATGATTTTATCATTTATTATGTGTTTGTTCAGGTTAGTTTCTGAACTAAAATATGGTCTACTTTACAGAATGTTCTGTGTGGTACAGATGTATATTCTATCTCCATCTTTTGGATGATATACTCTGTAGATGTCTCCTAATTCCAGTTGCTCTATGGTGTTATTAAAATTCATGGTTTCTTTGTGGATTTTTTGCATGAATGATCTATTAATGAGAGTGGGGTATTGAAATACTACATGATTATTACATATGAGTGTATGTGCTCCTTCATGTCCAGTAATGTTTGTCTTATGAAATTAATTGAACCAGTGTTTAGTGCATAAATATTTGCAATTGTTATATCTACTTAGTTTATTTTTCTCTTTATTAATACATAGCATCCTTCTTTGTCCTTTCTGATTAATTTATGGCTGAAGTCAACTTTATCAGTTATCAATGTGGCTAACCCTTTATTTGTTTAATTATTTATGTGTTCATTCATTCATTTGGCTTCTTCCTGCCTGGTAAATCATTTTCCACCCTCTTGTTTTCAGTCAGCATATATCCTTTTGAATGAGGCAAATCTCTGGAAATCAGCAAATTTGGGGACCTTCTTCCTAATCCCAGGGCTAATCTGATTCTGATCCTCTGCAGAGAAGACTTAAGACCATTGGTGTTTATGGTTTTTTTTTTTTTTTTAATTTTAGTGGATGTTTTTCCAGTTGATTTGAATGTTGATTGAGGTTTAGTTTCTCTTATCTTTATATTAATTTTTTGCTGGTTAATTTAGCTAGCTAAGTTTCCTTCTTAGCATTCATTTGCCCATGTGTTCCTTGCACTAAATGTATTCATTCCTGTATTCTTATGTTTTAGTCTTTCTCTGTGCTTCTGTGAATATGGCTACTTTAAATATCTTTTGTAGTCCTAGTGTGATGGTCTTGAATTGTATAAGATTGGGTTTATGTTGGAAGTTCTTGGTTTCTCTTTTAAAAGATAACTTTTCTTTGTATAGAAATCTTGGTTGGCAGTTATTTGATTTTAGTTTCTGAAAAATATCATTCCATGTTTTCCTGAGTTTTGGGGCTACTGATAAGAGGTCTGATTTATCCTGATGGATTTGCCATTGTATGTAAACTGGCATTTTTCTCTTGCTGTCTTTAAAATTATTTCCTTATTTTGCAGTTCTAGCATTCCAGCAATGGTATGAGGAAGGATAATCTGTTCTCATTTGTAGTTCTTGATGCCTCTATCATTTGAGTTATATTACTTTACCTGAGTTTGGGAATTTTTCAGCTATTATTTCCTTGAGTAGGTTTTCTATATCTCTAGTTTTGGTCTTGTCTTCTTATACATCATGACTCCTAGGTTATATTTCCTTATTTTGTCCCCTACTTCTTTAAAATTATGGTCATATTTCTTTATTTATTTCTGCTTGTCTATGTGTACTAGATTTTCAACCTGTATTCTATCCCTGATGTTCTGATGTTCTTTCTCTTGCTAATCAAGTCTGTTTGTTACTTACAAAAGTGATTTTTGTTTGATCAATCATGGATTTCAATTATAACATATGTTTGATTTTTTAAGATCTCAATTTATTTGTTGAATTTTTCATCTAAGTTAGATATCTTTTTGTCAAATATCTGAAGTGCATTTATCTGCTTAGTTGATTTTTCCTGGAGACCACATATCATTTTTATAAGTAGAATTTTGAATTCTTTGTCTGACATTTCAAATATTTTGATACCTTAGTTTTCAGTTATTGTGGAATTATAACATTTGGGAGATTCTTGATGTCTTACTTTTTCATATTTTTGTGTTTCTAATTTGGGTTTGGGGATCTGTTAAGATGGATGTATTTTCCTGACTTATTTGGGCATCTTATTTGTGCCTAGGCTTCTTCTTCTTCTTCTTCTTCTTTTTTTTTTTTGGAAAATAGAACTTTTATTGTTCAGAAAAACGTAATAACTTCATTTTTAAATTTTCATAGGAAAATCACATTTATTATTGTATTCATATCTAATGATAAACATTTAATATGAAAATTCCATATACAGAAGGCGCCAAAAATGTATTCACACTTTAAGAAAGGAGTATTAAAGTTATAATACTCAGTATATACTGATAACAAAAGATGAATACAAGTCATATTTGACTTCTGGCATTACAAGAGGTGTTCAAAGTAGTTACCACAGCAGAAGCAGGACTTATTGCTGTGTGAGCCCTCCTAGATCTTCCCCTGTGTACATCACACACAGAACCATCCATCTCAAACTTACACAAATGAGTAAAAAGGTGCTGGGAAACATGGTCATCTACATGCAGAAAAATGAAAGCTGACCCATATCTCTCAATATACATGAGAGTTAACTCAAAATGGATAAAAGATCTCAACATAAAACCAGAAACTTTAAAACTTATAGAAGGCAAGATAGGCAATTCAGTCCATCATATAGGCATAGGAAAATATTTCCTTAATAGGACTCCAATTGCTCAAGAAATTGCAACAAGAATAGATAAATGGGATTACATGAAATTAAAAAGCTTCTTCATAGAAAAAGAAACAATTAACAGAGTCAAGGAAACTCCTACGGAATGGGAAAAAATCTTTGCATTTTATACATCAGATAAAGGTCTAATTACTAGAATTTATAAATAACTCAAGAAAAAAACTCCCCAAAAAACAAATAACCCAATACACAAATGGGCAAAGGAACTGAGTAGACAGTTCTCAAATGAAGAGGTCCATAAGGCCATGAAACACATGAAAAAATGCTCAACATCCCTAGCCATTAGGGAAATGTAAATCAAAACAACTCTGAGATTTCACCTAGTCTTCTTTTGAGATATTGATCCCTAGGACAATATCCTGAGGACAAAGCAATCGTATACTATAGTAATAATTTTGACCTAAATCAGATTTTAAAATATAATTAATATAATTTGCAGACAGCTACAGTTTAACAAATAACCTATAGAAGGAAATTGGTAGAGATACTGCCTAGAGGGAGTTTTTGGTTTAGATAATGATTGCAGTAGAGATAGCAGAGTGATTGATGTAGGGGGATGGGGGGAAAGAGAAGCTAAATGAATAGGATTTGATAGCAATAAATAAGAAGAGCTGACAGGAAAGAAAGCATTGGAGAGTGGGAAAGGAAAGATCAAGTAGAAATATA
>VMDO01036389.1:0-15203 GCA_007922755.1 Pedetes capensis
CAAAAAAAAAAAAAAAAAAAAAATTCTCCAGCCAAGACTAATATATCCAGCAAAATTATCTTTGAAAATAGATAAGGAGCATAAGACATTTAATGACACTGATGCTTTTAAATGATATGCAACCATCAAACCAGCACTGTAGAGGATTGTAAATCAACTACCACATCCAGGAGAGTTAAGACAACCCTATAAAGGAAAACAAAGAACTGGTTAGCTGAAATAAGTACAACCCAAGAAAGGACCAAAGCAAACATGATTCATAAATCAGTAACAGGTAATGATTGGGTATGTAACAATAAATGTTACTCAATCATCACTATTAATGTAAATGGTCTTAACTCGCCAATTAAGAGACAGAGGTTGGCTAATTGGATGAAAAAACACAAACCATCAATATGTGGTATTCAAGAAACTCATCTAACTCACAAAGACTGGAATAAACTGAGAGTTAAGGGCTGGAAAAATGTATACCTAGCAGGGGGGAACAAAAGAAAGCAGGTGTTGCAATTCTAATTTCAGATAGATTAAATTTCATTCCAAAACTAATTAGAAGAGACAAAGGAGGACATTACATTTTAATACAAGGAACAATCAATCAAGAATCAATAATGCTCCTTAATATTTATGCCCCAAACATAGGGGCAACTAGCTTTATAAGACAAACCTTATGGAATATAAAGAACTTTATTGGACCAGAATCAATAATAATGGAAGACTTCAATACCCCACTCTTGTCAAGAGACAGGTCAACAAAATGAAAAATCAACAGAGAAACGTCAAATCTAATCTCCAACCTAAACCAGTTGGATCTCACAGATATATACAGAATATTTCATCCACATGATGAGGAATACACATTCTTTTCAGCTCGACATGGAACATTTTCTAAGATAGATCACATGCTAGTCCATAAGAACTCCCTCAACAAATACAAAAAAGTAGAAATGATCCCCTCCCTGTTCCTTATCAGATCATAATAGGATAAAATTGGAGCTTAAGAGCATGAATAATTCCAGAAAATTTACAAACTCATGGAGACTGAATAATACATTACTGAATGACCAATGGATTGTTGATGAAATCAAATTGGAATTTTAAAAATTCCTACAATCAAATGATGATGAAAACACATCATACCAAAACATATGGGGATACAGCAAAGGCAGTTTTACGAGGGAAGTTTAGAGCATTAAGTACCTTCATCAATAAAATAAAGAAGAGCCAAATAAATGACCTAATGATGCATCTTAAGACACTAGAAAACCAACAAAATATCAAGCTTAAAAGGAAATTATAAAAATGAAGGGAGAAATATCTCAATTACAATCCAAAGAGATAATTCAAAAAATTAAGACTAAGAGCTGGTTCTTTGAAAAGATTAATAAAATAGACACCCCTCCAGCTAACCTCATCAAAAAGAAAAAGGAAAAATCCAAAATAGTACAGATTATGAAAGACAACAGGTCCATAACTACTGACTTCACTGAAATATAGAAAATTGTCAGGGATTGCTATGAGAGACTGTATTCCCAAAAATATGAAAATGCAGAAGAAATGGACAAATTTATTAACACATATGACCTACCAAAACTAACCCCAGAAGACAGAACTGACTCAACCAAGCCCATTACATATACAGAAATAGAAAAGGTAATTAAACATCTCCCAACAAAGAAGAGCCCAGGTCCTGATGGATTCACAGCAGAATTTTATCAAACTTTTAAAGAAGATATAATACCTGTATTCCTCAAATTATTCCAAAGAATAGAAAAGGAAGGAACACTCCCAAATACATTCTATGAAGCTACCATCACCCTGATACCTAAACCAGGAAAAGATTCATCTAAGCTAGAGAATTATAGACCCATCTCCCTTATGAATCTAGATGCAAAAATATTTAATAAAATTCAGGCAAACAGAATCCAGCAGCATATAAAAAAGATTATCCACCATGACCAAGTGGGATTTATACCACAGATGCAAGGCTGGTTTAACATATAGAAATCAATTAATGTAATCCAGCATATCAAGAAACTGGCAAACAAAAACTACAAGATCATCTCAATTGATGCTGAGAAGGCCTTCAACAAAGTGCAACACCTTTTCATGATAAAAATGCTTGAGAAGATAGGTATAACAGGCAAATACCAGGCAAATAACAGGCTGTTAATTTCATAAAAGCCATTATGACAAACCTACAGCCAACATTATATTAAATGGAGAAAAACTGAAACCATTTCCTCTTAGATCCTGAACAAGACAAGGATGTCCTCTCTCTCCTATTCTATTCAACATAGTAATTGAAGTCCTGGCCAGGGCAATCAGACAAGATAAAGGAATCAAAAGGATACAGATTGGCAAGGAAGAGGTCAAATTATCATTATTTGCAGATGATATGATCTTATACCTGAAAGACCCCAAAACCTCAACCAGAAAATTTCTGGATCTAATTAACTACTTCAGCAAAGTAGCAGGCTACAAAATTAACACACAAAAATCAATAGCTTTTCTTTACAACAATTCCAAACAGGAAGAGAAGGAAATTTCAGGAAAAATACCATTCTTGATAGCCCACCAAAAAGTTAAACACCTTGGAATCAATCTAACCAAAGATACTTTGGATCTCTACAAGGAAAATTTCAAAACATTAAAGAAAGAAATAGCAGAGGACACTGAAAAATGGAAAGACCTCCCTTGCTCCTGGATAGGGAGAATTAATATAGTAAAAATGGCTATCCTCCCAAAAGCAATCTATAGATTTAATGCAATACCCATTAAAATTCCACTGACTGACTTTACAGAAATAGAAAAAACAATCCAAAAATTCATATGGAACCACAAAAGACCATGTATAGCCAAAACACTTTTAAGCTGCAAATCTAATGCAGGTGGAATCACAATCCCTGACTTTAAGCTATACTACAGGGCAGTGGTTGCAAAAACAGCTTGGTACTGGCACAAAAATAGGCCCGAAGACATCTGGAACAAAATAGAAGACCCAGATATACCTCAACACACCTATAGCCACCTGATTTTTGACAAAGGAGCAAAGCAAGTAAACTGGAAAAAGGACAGCCTCTTCAACAAATGGTGCTGGGAAACATGGTCATCTGCATGCAGAAAAATGAAAGCTGACCCACATCTCTCAATATACATGAGAGTTAACTCAAAATGGATAAAAGATCTCAACATAAAACCAGAAACTTTAAAACTTATAGAAGATAGGCAATACACTCCCTCATATAGGCATAGGAAAGTATTTCCTTAATAGGACACCAATTGCTTGAGAAATTGCAACAAGAATAAATAAATGGGATCACATGAAATTAAAAAGCTTCTGCACAGCAAAAGAAACAATTAACAGAGTCAAGAAAACCCCCACAGAGTGGGGAAAATATCTTCGCATTTTATATATCAGATAAAGGTCTAATAACTAGAATTTATAAAGAACTCAAGAAAAAAACTCCCAAAAAAACAAATAACCCAATACACAAATGGGCAAAGGAACTGAGTAGACAGTTCTCAAATGAAGAGGTCCATAAAGCCATGAAACACATGAAAAAATGCCCAGTATCCCTAGCCATTAAGGAAATGCAATTAAAACAACTCTGAGATTTCACCTTACACCAGTAACAATGGCCAAGATCAATAAAACAAATAACAACAAATGCTGGTGAGGTTGAGGCAAAAAAGGAACACTCTTAATTGTTGGTGGAGCTGTAAATTTGTCCAGCCACTGTGGAAATCAATATGGAGATATCTTAAAAAACTGAAAATAGATCTACCATATGACCCAGCTATAACACTACTGGGAATTTACCCAAAGGGAGATGGGTCATCATACCACTGAGACACCTGCTCCCCCATGTTCAATGCTGCACTTTTCACAATAGCAAGGATATAGAATCAACCAAAGTGCCCTTCAACAGAAGAATGGATAAAAAATCCATGGTACATATACACAATGGAATACTACTCAGCAATCAAGAAAAATGAAATCAGGTCATTCGCAGCAAAATGGATGGAATTAGAGAAAATTATTTTAAGTGAACGAACACAAGCTCAGAAAGAGAAACACCACATGTTCTCACTCATATGTGGGAGCTGAATCAAAATTATAAGAAGGAAAAATCCTATTCAAAGGTCAGATCAAAATATAATGAAAAAAAGCTAAGAATGGTGTCAATATAAATGGTCTAGGAAATGCATGCAATTGTTCTGACAAGACAAAAACAAAGTTCACTACAGGAAAAGTTTCTATCTTAAACATAACTGGAACCCAAGGACATATAGAAAAATATTACCAAGTAAATGATAGAGAAGACTTAGATGGGGGAAGCATACAAGAGGGTAAGGGGGCACCTATATGAATAATGTACATCAAAATGCATATATGGAAATGCCACAATGAAAAGCACATCAGAATGAATCGTGTTAAGGTGTACATTAAAATTTTCCAATAAAAAATAAAAAGAAAAAAAAGAAGACACATTATAATTAGAGATGAAAATGGATCATTGCAACAGATACCAACAAAATCCAGAGAATCATTAGAGAATAGTTTGAAAAGTTATATTCCAAAAAACTGGAAGACTTATCTGTAATTGCTAAACATGTATGACCTGCCAAAATTAAATCAAAAGGATACAAACAACTTAAACAGACCTATAAGAAGTACTGCAATCTAAACAGTAATAAAGAGTCTCACAACAAAAGCCCAGGACCAGATGGATTTACTGCTGAGTTCTATAAGACCTTTAAAGGAGAATTAACACCACTGCTCCTCAAACTATTTCACAAAACAAAACTGGGTGGAATTCTACCACACTCACTCTATGAAGCCATTATTACCCTGATACCAAAGCCAGATAAAGGCACAACAGAAAAAGAAACCTACAGATCAATTTCTCTGATATACTTAGATGTAAAAATCCTTAACGAAATACTTGTAAATCAATTTTAAAAACACATTTAAAAGATCATACACTATGATCAAGTTAGTTTCATTCCAGGGATGCAAGGCTGGTTCAACATATGCAAGACAATAAACTTAGTTCAGCATATTAAACAGACTCAAAAACAGAAATTATATGATCCTATTAATAGATGTAGAAAAGGCCTCCAACAAAGTTCAACATATATTCATACTAAAAGCCCTGAAAAAACTAGGAATGAAGAAACATACCTCAGCATAATAAAGGCAAACTATGAAAAACTTATGGCCTGTATCACACTAAAGGGATAAAAACTGAAAGCATTTCCCCTAAAATAAGGAATAAGACAAGGGTATTCACTGTCTCCACTGCTATTTAATATAATATTTGAACTATCAGACACAGCAATAAGACAAGAAAAGAAATAAAAGAGAATCAAATAGGGAAAGAGGAAATCAAATTATCCCCATTTGCAGACAATATGATCCTATTCTAAAAATACTCTACACAATGAACATGGGTGAGCAGGTATCTCTGTGGTATATTGACTTATATTCCTTTGAATATATACCTAGAAGTGATATGGCCAGTTCTGTTTTTAGTTTTTTGAGGAGTCTCCATATAGTGGATTTCCATATTGGCTGTATTAATCTGCATTCTCACCAGCAGTGTAGTGGAGTTCCTTTCTCCTTGTATCCTTGCTAGCATTTGTTGTTGTTTGTTTTGCTAATGGTATCCATTCTGATTGGGGCGAAATGGTATCTCAGTGTAGTTTTGATTTTTATTTCCCTGAAGGCTAAGAATTTTGAACATTTTTCCATATGATTATTGTTATATTTTTCCTTTGAGAAGTCTCTGTTCAGTTCTTTTGTCCATTTTTTGATTGTATAATTTAGGGTTTTAATTTTTGGGGCATTTTACATTTTCTATATATTAATCCTTGGTCTGAAGAATAGCTGGCAAAGATTTTCTTCTACTCTATAGGCATTATTCACAATGGCCAAGATATGGAATCAACCTAGATATCCATCCACAGATGAGTAGATAAGCAAATTATGGTATATATACATCATAGAGTATTAGTCATAAAGAAAGAAATAATTATGCCGTTTTCTGGAAAATGGATGGAAAAAGAGATCATTTTAAGCTAAATAAGCCAGACCCAAAAAGATAAACTTTGCATGATTTCTATGATAGGAGGATGCAAGACTTCAATATATATTTAATATTAAAACATACAAGTTATGAAAGTAGAAGGAGCCTATGTAGAGAATGATAACAGACTAAAGATAAGGGGAAGGGGGAAAGAAGAAAATGTAATAAGAGAAAGGAAAGGAAATAACATATGTTGCACATAAGGCAAAATAGGGAGATAGATAGATAGATAGATAGATAGATAGATAGATATACAGACAAAGAAGTCATGTAAGTTGAAAGCAGACCATTGGTGAGGGGTAGATGACAGGGGTGGTGGGGCAGAGAGGGAGACAGGGGAGATGAATATGGGCAATGTACAATGAAATGTATGTATGATAATGTCAGAGTGAGACCCATTAAGTTGTACATTAAAAATTGCTAATAAAAAAATGTAACCCCCCCCCAAAGAACTACATTGAAATGCTATCTCACCTCAGTCAGAATGGATAGCATTTACAAAAATAAATAAATAAATAAATAAATGCTGTCAAGTATGCAGGGGCCAGGCTAAGAAAGAAACCATTATGAAGCCTGGTAATAGAAATATAAATTTAGTACAGCCATTGTGGAAATCAGTATGGAGGTTCCCCAGAAAACTAAAATTAGAAGTACCATGTAATCCAGCTATACTACTCTCGGATATATATCCAAAGTAATCTAAGTAAATACACCATAAAAACATCTGCACTTCCATGTCCGTTGCAGCACTGTTCACAATAGCCAAGATATGGAATCATCCTAGATGTCCATAAACAGGTGAATGCATTTTTTAAAATATACACAGACACACACAGACACACACACACACACACACACAATTTCTTCAGTATTATAGATAAATGATATTAGATAATTTGCAGGAAAATGGATGGAATTGGAAATATATTAAGCAAAGTAAGCCAGACTCAGAAAGACAAATATTACATGTTCTCTTTCATATGTGGAATCTAAATTTTAAAAAATAGGTATATATCTGAGACTTGAAAGTAAAAGGGGGAGTGGCAGTGTACAGGTATAATCCCAGCATTCCGGAGGCTGAGGCAGTAGGATCACCTCAAGTTCAAGGCCCGTCTGAGCTACATAGCAAGTTCTAGGCCAACCTTGGTTACAGAGTAAGACTGTATCAAAAAGTGAGGGAGACAGGGCTCTCTAGAGGGGCAGGGAAAAAGGAAGGGGTAATAGGGGTGGAAAAAGAGCAAACCACACAATATAATTGCATGTAAATGCCATAATGAAACCTATCATGTTCTACGCCAATAAAAAAATAAATAAAAGTTAAAATAAAATGAAACAAAACAAACAAAAAAATAGCCATTTGTTTTCCTCTGAAGGTCAGCAGGCCAAGACAGGTACTCTACAAATCAGGAACCGAAAATCCTTCTAAATTCCATTTTTAACAGACTTATCTTGTAGCCTTAAGACAGTTCCTAGAAAAGAGGCTCATTCTTCTTATTCCATGCCAAAATACAAGCAAAAGATCAAAAGACAAGAGATAAAGCCAACCACGTCTATACAATTTTTAAGACTTTGCCAAGAGCCACACCTAAGAACTATTATTTCTGTTGCATGGTCAGTACCATGTAACCTGACTACCATAACACCAAGAGAAAGTGGTAAGCTAATATTTTGTCTGTAAGAATTGTTCTCTTGAACAAAACCAGGATTCTGTTAATAAGAAAAATAAAGGAATAGATTTAGAGGATGCAGCCATGAGTTGTACAAAGAGGGTTGTAATACAATTGAGGGAAACAGGAAGATGGGTCCTAAATTCTCTTGTCTCCTGGCAGATGATGGAATTGAGAAGCACACAATATTAGTAGGAGAACACAATTCGTGTCAAGAAATAACAATGTCACCTCCCACTCACCACCACAAGTCACATATGCCTCTCATTGCTTCCTCCTCAATGTTGAAAATTCTTCTACGGACTCTTGCAAGGGTAAATTTCCTACAATTCTTTCCTCTTCTATTTCTAGTCAAGTTGGTTCTAACTAGCTGAACCATGGATCCCAAAGGGCAGGGATGATGACATTACTGTACTCACCCCAGGTATTTCAGCATAGCAGATTTGACTGCAGGGCATAATGAGGCTCTTGATTATCCTCTTAAAACAAAGACTCTGTAATACACTGAAAGAAAGGTCTCATTGCTTTGCTCAAACATGGTTCCTTTAAATAACTTGGAATCTTCCACAGAAATATATGCTGAGTACTTACCCTCTATACCTGCAATTAATCCAGGCTTTATCCTATATGCCTGAATTCACTATTTCACATCTCTTCCACTGTCAAACATGTCTCTATATCTAGATGCTTTTTCCATGTGGGCGTTTATCCAGATGCTTTTTCCAACTTAGGCCTGCAATTGATTTTTTTAGCTTTGGCCTCACACCCTTACAAAACCCAACTTCAAAAAATTCTCCTTCCAGCCTCAGGCACCTTGACCTTTCCCACTGTTCCTGCATGACCCCAAAACTGGTCTTCTCTCCCTGTGAGGAGATGAGGCACCCCTAACTTTCTGAAGGAGTCACCCACGTTGAAGGAAGAGAGGAGGTGCTGCCCTGGTTCTGGTTGGGGACACTGATGAAGTGCCAGAAGAGCAGGAGGATGCTGAACATGCCACTTCATGGCGTTGGTTTCCCACACAGCCCTAGGAACAAGCCCTGAGGAAATATGTGTGCCTCTCGAAGATCTTTTTAAAGAACTTTCAAGTTTCTCCTCCTTTGGAGCACAGAATGCTGGGACAGAAAAGTCAGGACAAACAGAAGAAGAGGGGCCAACATCATCAAGAACTAGAAACAACAAAATGAAAACTCTCTACACTTTCCAATCTGCTAAGAAGTGAAATGTGATGTGATTGTGAGAAGTGGTTGGTGTTCTGTCCCAGGGAAGAAAGAGCTAGAGACAGACAAGGTCCTCCTTGATGTGGCCCCTGTCTTTTGCTCCAATCTTACTGTCCTACTTTCTGTCTCAACCTGTTTTTGTTTCTCAAATAGTGTATCAGTCCATTGAAGCTAGGTTATATGCTGGTCACAAACAACTCCCAAATCACAAGTGTTTATTTTTCACTCATGTCACCTCTTCTCTGGAGACTCTCCATGTCATTTCTCCTCTGTGAGATGGCTACTCAGTCCATCTCTGTGTCATCGGAAGAGTGCCCTAGAGACTCCCACACCCACAGGTAAATGATCCTATCTGGAAAAAACACTTGTCACATCCCCTCACATTCTGTTGGTTAAAGTATATTCTGTAGCCTTGACTAATCAAAGGAGGCAGGGAAATGCAATTCGTCATGTGTCCAGAAAGAGGACAAATGGAAATACTGGAGCATGACATGAATACCTGCCATGCCTTCCATGTTATTTTTCACCTCCATATTTTAGGGTAGTAAGGACCCTCCGCCTGGATGCCCCATACCCACCTTTTTCTTGGTTAAGTTCTAATTCTACTTGTCATTTTTCCTCAACTACAGCCCTATACTCAGGCTAGAGCTCTGTCCATATAATGGCACTGATCACATCATGTTTTTATCTATCTTACAAAACTACAAGCTTTTAAAGTTGTTATTACTTGTACTTTTAAAACTGAAGTATGGAGTTCAGTATGTGTCACATGGTAAAGGATTCATATATGTAAAAAATGATTAAATGAATAAACACACAGAAACCCAGGGAGTGCAAAGGAACAGTGAGAGAACACAGGGCAATGAAACAGGCCACATTCAGTATGAAGGTCAACCTACATTGTTGTTCTTAGGTGCTGTTGGGTAGTGTACAACTCATAGCAACCCTCATAGGGTTTTCAATGGCTGATTGTTTTCGAGATTGCTTCAGGAATAGATTGCCACATTCCTTCTTCCATTTTTTGTAGTGCTGGGTATCAAACCTGGGTCCTCAGAGATTGCAAAGTAGCACTTTAAGCACTAAGCTAAACCCCAGTCTACAGTTTAATACATATTCTATTTGAAGATGCTATATTAAATGGAAATTTGGAGCACAGAGGTGGAATAGAGGCTTACTCTGTCCACTCCATACATTGACCTGGTATTGCAGTACTTCTGGAAATGGTGCATGCCCCCAACCTACATTACGAATGACAAAATCAAACTCTCTACATTTGTAAATCTTCTGAGAAGTGAAATCCAATGGGATTATGATATATTGTCCATTTTCCTATCTTAGCAATAGACAAACATTCCAATCCCTGCAGGAAACACTGTAGGATTCCAAATGATTTAGTTTCCTACCCTTCTTAGCCTGCCCTGTAGCCCTGTGGCATCCGATCCCGTCAGATCTCGGAAGCTAAGCAGGGTTGGGCCTGGTTAGTACCTGGATGGGAGACCGCCTGGGAACACCAGAAGCTGTAGGCTTGGGAGAAGGACCTGGCAACCCCCTCCCAAAAATCAATCTGCCATTGAAAACCCTATGAACAACAGAGAAACACTGACAATAGTTGTACAGAGGGTCGCTATGAGTCGCGACTCAACTGTACCTAACAACAACAACAACCCTTCTTAAGTGTTCTATTAGTTTGGAGAAGAAAACACAGAAAACAACAAAACTCCATTGCAAGGAATGATAGATGTGGCTTGAACTTTAAAATGTTGAAACTTGTCTCATCTTTTATGTTAGAAAACAACATATGACTAGAGAAAAACCTCAAATAGTACAGAATGGCATGAAATGAAAAGTAAAGGTTTCTTTCTCCAGTTGTACCCTACATCTCCAATATGACTCATAGAAGTAATCACTGTTAATCATGCACTCTTCCAGAAATTCTCTGAGCATGCTATACTCACATACACTGATATATAAGCTTTTCCTAGAAAGGAGATCATATTATATGTGCTCTACAACTTGATCTTTTGTCCTTATAATATATATCAGACAGCTATCAGTACATATAAATATACCTCATTCATTTTATTTTTAAATATAGTTTCCATTCGCTCCTAGAAATTCTTATGAAACACTATTAAGTACTTTGAATTTTACACTGTTTTTCTGAAGCCATCCCAAATGGGAATGAGTTGGGAACAACCAGAATCCATGAAAAATGGAAAAAAATTTATATATGTTGGTCAGGTACAGAGTAATAAGACTTTTGCCTTATTCATTATACAACTATTACATGACTTATGCTTACCCATTCATCAACTTACATATTTTATATAACCATATTTCCAATGTATTCATATGGTTATATTACATATTCTGATAATTTCCTCTTCTCCTTTTCCCCTCTCCTTTATTTCTCCTCCCCCCTACCCCAACCTTTCCCCTACCCCAACCTCCTCCACTCCTACTTGCTGATCCCCTCCCCACTTCTTTCAACTTTGCTTATATTTCCCCTTCTTAGATAGGTATGATTGTTCATTTTTATATATCTACCTACTATTTTTCCTAATTTAAGTTAGATTTAGCTCCCACATATGAGTATGATTATATGGTACTTCTCTTTTGGGTACTGGGTTAGATCACTTAAGATGATGTTCTCCAGTTCCATCCACTTTTTGGCAAAGGACATTATTTCATTCTTCTTTATTGCTGAGTAATAATCCATTGTGTATATATACCACAGTTTTTCAATTCACTCATCTATTGTTGGACATCTTGGTTGATTCCATACCCTTGCAATTGTGAAGAGTGCTGCATTAAATATGGGAGTTCAAGTGTTCCTGTGGTATGATGACTTATGTCTCCTTGGGTATATTCCCAGGAGTGGTATAGCTAGTTCATATGGTAATTCTATTCTCAGTTTTCTGAGGTACTTCCATATTGATTTCGAAAGTCGTTGAACCACTTTACAGTCCCACTAGAAGTGTAAAAGGGTTCCTTTTCCTCCCCATCCTCACCAGTATGTGTTATTATTTGTTTTGTTAAACTTGGCCATTCTTACTAGAATGAAATGGAATCTCAGTGTTGTTTTGATTTGCATTCCAATAATAGGTAGGGATATTGAGCATTTTTTCATGTGTTTCATGGCCATTTGTACTTCATTTGAGAACTGTCTGTTCAGTTCCATTGCCCATTTATTTATTATTTGTTATCTTAGTGTTTGATTTCTTAAGTTCTTTGTATATTCAAGAAATTAGTCCTCTGTCAGATGTGCAGGAGGCAAAGATTTTCTCACATTATGTGGGTTCTTACTTTACTCTGTTGATTGTTTCCTTTGCTGTACAGAAGCCTTTTAGCTTCATGTACTCCCATTTGTTGATTCTTGGTGACGTTTCCTGGGCAACTGGAGTCTTTTTTAGGAAATACGTGCCTATGCCAATGTGTTGGAATATATTCTCTATCTTTTCTCCTAGTAGCTTTAAGGTTTCTGTTTAATGTTGAGGTCTCTGATCCATTTTGAGTTGACCCTAATACACATTGAGAGATAAGAGATATAGGTATATTTTCAGTCATCTGCACATGGAATATCCAACTTTCCTAGTACCATTTGTTGATGAGGCTGTCTTCTCCATTGAACATCCTTAGCCCCTTTGTCAAATATCAGATGACTGTAGTTGTACAGATGTATCTCCGGGCCTTCAAGTTGTTCCTTTGATCTTCAAGCCTATTTTTGTGACATTACCATGCTGTTTTTGCCACTATCGCCCTGTAGTATAGTTTGGAGTCAGGTATTGTAATCCCTCCTGTACCGTTTTTGCTGCTAAGCATTGTTTTGGCTATATGTGGTCTCATGTGCTTCCATATGAATCTTATGGTTGCTTTTTCTATTTCTGCAAAGTTTCTCATTGGAATTTTGATGGGGATTGCATTGAATCTTGAAATCACTTTTGATGATATAGCCATTTTCATAATGTTATTTCTCCCAATCCATGAACAAGGGAAATCCTTCCATCTTGTAGTATCTTCTGCTATTTCTCTCTTTAATGTTTTAAGTTTTCCTTGCAGAGATCTTCAGGGTCTTTGGTTAGGTTGACTCCTAAATATTTACTTTGTGGTGTGCTATTGTGAATGTGACTATTGTCTTGACTTCCATCTCTTCCTTTTCACTTTTGTTGTAAAGGAAGGTCACTGATTTTGGGGTGTTAATTTTGTATCCAGTTACTTTGGTGAAGGAGCTAA
This sequence comes from Pedetes capensis, assembly GCA_007922755.1. Classification (NCBI taxonomy): domain Eukaryota; kingdom Metazoa; phylum Chordata; class Mammalia; order Rodentia; family Pedetidae; genus Pedetes; species Pedetes capensis. The sequence goes on from VMDO01036389.1 coordinate 13,207, forward strand.
TTAGCTCTAAGAGTTTTCTAGTGGAATTTTGGGGTCTCTTGGGTAGAGGATCATGTCACCTGCAAGTAAGCATGATTTGACCTCTTCTTTTCCTATCTGTATTCCCTTACTTCTCTTACCTGATTGCTCTGGATAGGACTTTAATCAGAATATTGAATAAGAAAGGAGACAGTGGACATCCTTTCCTTGTTCTTGATCTTAGAGGAATAGTTCCTGTTTTTCCCCATTTCATATTATGTTGGGTGTAGGTCTGTCATAAATGGCCATTATGATGTTAAGTTCCTATTATGCCCAATTTCTTCAGTACTTTTATCACGAAAGAATGTTGCACTTTGTCAATTCTCAGCACCAATTGAGATGATCATGTGGTTTTTGTCTGCAAGTCTCTTGATATGTTCAATTCCTATAATTGATTTTTGTATGTTAAGCCATACATGGCATCTAAGGAATGAATCCCACCTGATCATGGTATATGAACTTTTTTGTGCTGTTGAATTCAATTTGTGAGAATTTTATGGAGGATTTTTGCATCAATGTTCATCACGGACATTGGTCTATAGTTCTCTTTCTTTGAATAGTTCCTATTCCGTTTTGGTAGCAGAGTGATGCTGGCTTCACAGAATGAGTTCGGAAGTGTCCCCTCTTTTTCCATTTTATGAAATAGTTTGAGAGAAAATGGTATTAATTCATGTTTGAAGGTTTGAGAGAATTCAACTGTGAACCATCAGGACCTGAACTTTTCTTTGTTGAGAGATTTTTTATTACTGTCTCTAATTCAATGCATATTTTGTTGTTGTTGTTAGGTACCATCGAGTCGAGTCTGACTCATAGAGACCATATTACAGCAGATCAAAACACTTGCCAATTCTGTGCCAGGCAAATTATCTTATTTATGTTTAAGCCCATTGTTGCAGATACTGTGTCAATACATCTGGTGGAGGGTTTTCCTCTTTTGTGTTGACCTGCAACTCTCCCAAACATGATGTCCTCCTCCAGGGATTGATCTCTCCTGACTACATGTCCGAAATATGTAAGACGCAGTCTGGCCATTCTTGCTTCCAAGGAGTACTATGGTTGCACTTCTTCTAGGACAGATTTGTTGGTTCTTTTGGCAGTCCATGGTATATTCAAGACGTCTCAAGCACCACAATTCAAAAGCATCAATTCTTCTCCTGTCTCCCTTGTTCAATGTCCAGCTTTCACAACCATATGATGCCACTGAAAATACCATGGCATGAGTCAGATGCACCTTCGTCTTCAATGTGACATCTTTGCTTTTCAATACTCTAAAGAGATCTTTTGTCACAGCTTTTTCTAGAGCAATGAGTCTTTTGATTTCTTGACTGCTGCTTCCGTGGGTGTTGATTATAGAGCCAAGCAAAGAAAAATCTTGGACAACCTCAATCTTGACTCCATTTATTGTGAAGTTACAGACTGACCCAGCCGTGAGGATTTTTGTTTTGTTGATGTTTAGTTGCAACCCATATTGAAGGCTATGATCTTTGATCTTCATCAGTAAATGTTTTAAATCCTCTTCACTTTCAGCAAGCTGAGTTGTGTCATCTGCATAACGCAGCTTGTTAATGAGTCTTCCTCCAATCTTGATGCTGCATTCTTCCTCATAAAGTCTAGCTTCTCAGATTATTTGCACAGCGTATAAATTGAAGAGATAGGGTGAAAAGTATACAGCCCTGATGCACACCTTTCTCAACTTTAAACCACTCAGTGTTTCCTTGTTCTATTTGAACAACTGCCTCCTGGTTCATGTACAGATTTCTCATGAGCACAATTAGGTGTTCTTGTTGTTGTTGTTGTTAGGTGCCGTCGAGTCGAGTCCGACTCATAGCGACCCTATGTACAGCAGATCGAAACACTTGCCGATTCTGTGCCAGGCAAACCATCTTATTTATGTTTAAGCCCATTGTTGCAGACACTGTGTTAATCCATCTGGTGGAGGGTTTTCCTCTTTTCCATTGACCTGCCACTCTTCCAAACAT
>VMDO01036390.1:0-15195 GCA_007922755.1 Pedetes capensis
GATATAGTATTTTTGAGAAAACAAAATGCTGAAAGACATATCAGTCAGTGGAAAAATAAAATCCCTATACTTCACTGAACAAATTCAAAATAAAATATGTTGATTAATTTAGTGTTAAAGAATAAAACCTATTCAACTTCAGTCAGAAATTTTTAAAGAAATTCTTGAATTGTATACTATTGTGTGCCTTATCAGTCCTATAGGAAACATTATAAATCTTCAAGAATCCCTAAGTACCAATAAAAAAATAATAAAACTATAAATTGAAATGAGCAATAAATGGAAAATAAATGAGAAAAGATGAAAGTGTTTGGGCAGAAATGGAACTATAAATAGAGTAGTAGTAAAAAAGAGTAACAGAGAAACATGTCGTGTAACATAGGAGGTGATATTTCCACATTTAAACCAAGTTGTCTCATGTGGCCCTCTGAATCCCAGAACAAGCAAATAAGGTTTTTTATGAAGGGCAGCCTTGCTCAACAGGCAACTGTTAAAATTCCCATACATTAACATCAACCAAATATGAACTTACAATAAAGGATGATAAATCATAAGAGGAAACAAGATTAAGTAAAGATGCATTAACATTTAGCAGAGGCCTCAAGTTATGGGAAGCATCAGAATATAAAATAACAAAATGTAAGATGGATGAAGAAATAAAATATAGATCACAAAAATTAAGAAACAAACCAAACCAAAACAAAACAGAAAAACTAACAAATAACTCCAAATATTAAAGCAATAATAACAGCGATAATGATTGGCATCCTGATCCAGCCATGACAGAATGACTTCTGTACAATCCTGCTTCTCAAAGCAGTAGTAAAATTTGAACAAATATATAAAAGAACTGCATGACAACAATAAAAAGCAACCACCACAAGCTGTCTAGAGATTCTACAGTGGCTGAGAAAAGTCATTGTTCATTGCTCTCAGATATTTGATTTAATTTGTGTGGCCTTTCAAATGCAGTATATCAATATCTATTATAATTTTTTTAAAGGCATATATCCCTTGACCTAAAAATCCTATTTCAGGAATATGTCCCATAAAAATAAGAGGATTTTGATAGTATTATATATTTGGGATATTTAGTTCTGCATTTTCATGTAGTCAAAAATAGTTTTGAGGTGAATGTCTGTTAAAAGAAAAAGTTTGCCTTAATATACCAGTAGATACTTGCTAGGAACATTTTGAAATTATTTGGAAAAAAAAAATAAACTAAGAAACTAAGAAAAAAAAACTAAACACGGTAGAAGGACTACCGTGTAGTATTTTAAGTGACAAAAAATGATTCAAATATGGTGTATAATATTCTGCCATTTGAGTAAAACAATTCAATTCTTATAAATGGAGTGAGTGATCATTCACACACATTTCCACATATGATTAAATGAGCTTCAGAACAGATATGCTAGTATATAATTAATTTAAAGTTGTTGCTTCATTAGAAAAGCTGACATTAGTTGAGGGGAGAGAGAATTAAAAGATCCCATTGAAAGATTGTAAGTTTATGCTAATATATTGTAGGTATTGTATTGTAAGTATTGCAAGCATTGTAAGTATACACTAATGTAAGTATATATGTATTTTCAAAGTAAAATATGTATATGTGAATTGTGTCTAACTCTAGGCCAGTTATAAGTTATTTGGGATCATAATATTAAGAAATATATAGCTAGTAAATTGTCAATATGCAACCCTACCTCTCAATGCTTTCTAGTATTTTTAAATCTTGTGTTACAGAACATTTGTCTTAAGAGAAATATTTAGAGATTTTCTCTAAATTTGCAGTTCTTACTTTTTGTGTGTGATAAACTGCATGTATTATATTTCCTCTAGAAGAATCATAGTGCTCACTTATATATTTAAGGTTTTGAAAAGTTCTGTAATAAAAAAAATCCAGTTTTGATTAACTGAATGTTTCTAAGCCTAGTTATACCTTAACTTTGTTGTTGTTAGGTGCCGTTGAGTCAGTATCCAACTCATAGTGACCCTCATAGGGTTTTCAATGGCTGACTGCTTTGATTGCCTTGGGAGTGGATTGCCAGGTCCTTCTCCCATTTTTGTGGTGCTGGGAATTGAACTCGGGACCTCAGAGACTGCAGCGCAGCTGCTCTACCAACTGAGCTAAATCCCAGCCCACCTTAACTTTACTCTTTATATTTTACCATACCTCTAATGGATTTCATGCTCATCTTTCATATGCAGGATTTTAATATCTCAGATAGTCTTTCTATTTCTGAAATTCTGTGCATTTAATAAACTTTTGGGCTGGGATTTAGCTTAGTTGGTAGAGCACTGCTCTGCAGTCTCTGACGTCCTGAGTTCAATTCCCAGCACCGCAAAAATGGGAGAAGGGCCTGGCAATCCACTCCCAAGGCAATCCTGAAACAGTCAGCCATTGAAAACCCTATGAGGGTCTCTATGAGTTGGATACCAACTCGAAGGAACCTAACAATAACAACAACAATAAACTTTCAGAATGAAGGTGGAAAAGAACAAGCCTTAAGTAAAGTTGTGAAGATATTTTATTAATTAGAATTGGGTGAGTCATTGTATTTACTAGGATTTTTTTTCCCTGTTCTTATGAGGACTCATCAGCATAAAGCTAATCTTTCCTCTTGCTGAGATACAAAGGAGTTTGCTCATTGTTCACTGTTTTAAATGGCACATTTTTCTCTATTATCCATTAACCTTTTTGCTACTAAACCACAGGAACTGATTTTATCTGAGGTCGATATTTTAATGGCATCTAATGTTCATATCTCTTAACTCAGTTTATGATTTATTTAAATGTAGTTTACATAGAAGAAATCCTGGACTTTTTAAGATCTAAGTTGAACAGAGTTTTTTCAGGTGAGAAACAATAAAAAAAGTGGTATTAGACTGTAAAGCAGACTCTTGAGTCAGATGTAAGTTTCAAGAGTTCACATTACAGAAGTACATTAACGATAACCGTTTTTGCTATTTGCCTTAGTACTGCTAAGAGGCACATCATAAATCCTTGACTTCTGCCAAACACAGAGAATTTTCCTGCAGCAGCTCTCAAGAAATATGACAAAGCCAGCAGCATTACAGCATTACAGTACAAGGGGGGAAAATGCACATTATAATAATGAATAGTCTACCCTATGTTTTGCTGGTTTCCTGAGTAAAATATGGGTAGCCTTAGTTAGTTGAATTGCTAATTCCTACTTAAGTTTCTCAACTTCCTGTGAAAGCCTGCCTGGCAACTGGCAAAGCATTGCAAATCTCCACCTGTCCTTCTGAGCCTTTAACACGCCTTAAACAATGACTCAAAAGAAATTTTAAAGACTCTTGTGGAGTTTTATTTACAAATCATTATAGGAAACTTTGCAAAAGCTGATTAGAAGAATAAAATATAGACGATTTCACTGATTAAAATGAGATCAAATAGGTAAATGTAGGGATATGGGAGGGTTCCTGTATACCATCAAATTAACATTTTACAAAGACATTTGCCTCTTGGCTGTGGCACATACGGGAAGCTTTTTTTTTCTTTTCTTTTTCTTTTTCTTTTTGGAGCCATTTAATGGAAATTTGTCTTTAGGTAGTTCTCATTCAAGAAATATTTATCATTTTACTGTAATCTGACAGGCATAATTTGATATAAATCTTTCCTTGTTTCCAGATAACACTGGCTGAAAACATTAGTGGCATTTCAATCAAATATAAAGTGCTTAACCTAGAATTTTACATCATTTCCTAATCAACCTCTTTTTCTTTCCAATACAATTTTCCCTTTTCATCAAAACATATTCTCATATATGAACATTTTGTAACCCAATATCCAAATCTTTTTCACCTCCTTTTTTCTAAATAGAACACCATTGTTATTTAGTCACTCATCTAACTTTGGTCTGTTAGTAAATATTTTAGAAATCTACTCTATCAACTGTTTTCTCCAATCCTACAAGGCCACAGTGAACAAGATAAGTATAGAAAATGTCAGGGAAACAAATTATTCCAGTGTAAATAAGCTACTGAAAACTGCGCTAGTATAAATGTATTTATGTGCAAATAAGACTGGTTCCCAATGTGTTTATTGCAAATTCATACACAATTGTTCAAAGTGGCGGGATATATATATATATATATATATATATATATATATATCTGAAAATGACATCTTAATTAAGGTATCATATATGTTGTTCTTAGGTGCCATGGAGTCGTGTCTGACTCATAGCAACCCTTAATAATATTTATCCACAAAATATGTTATTGTTGTTAGGTGCTGTTGAGTGGGTGTCCAACTTACTGTGACCCTATGCACAAAAGATGGAACAGTATTGTTAGTGCTTCTCTGCTATTCATAGGGTTTTTAATGGTAGATTGTTTTGTGATTGTTTCAGGAGTGGGCTGCCAGGTCCTTCTGTTTTCACAGTGCTGGGTATCAGACTTGGAGTCTCAGAGAGCTCAAAGCAGTCTGCATAACTTAGCCAGACACTGTCTCAAAGAAAGTTAGTGAGTTTATTAATTAGGGATAAGAGACAATACATGCTTTAGATTTGAGCATGGGCATTCTAAGAGAAAATGTAAAGTTTAAGAAAAAATAATAGTACATGTCTGAAACATGTATATGGGCTTCTTCAGAGAAAGAGAATTGCTCACTTCTTAGTATATTAAATCATTTTCCCCAAAGATAGAAACTCTTTGAGTTAAAAAATTAATTATGATGAAGACAAAGTCACAGATTTCAAAAAATTTTCCTTAATTAAAGGCATCGAGCTTAAAAAAATCTTGTAAATTTATTCAAATAAATGGCATCCGTGGATATGTCAAATAGGAAAATTAATACTATTCTTTATCACATGCAGTTATCATCTTAAAAAGAGACACTTTTCTAATTTTTTCATAAGATAATATTTATGAATAATGAACATATTTTTCCCTATGATAAAACTTAAGTCAGCACATCAAAGTTTTCTCTTTAACTTCTAGATATACTTTAAATTCAATATTAGTAGATCTCATATAGCTAATATAGACTATCGTATGACTTTCTGTGTGTGTGATGAGGAAAGAGCCTGTGCTTTATTCTGTGCCATATCAGCAGTGTCGGACATCACCTGCAGCAATGTTAACACTGCACAGTGTTTGTTGAAAGGTAATGAATTGAACTATACATAGTCATTGCTCATGACATTGTCACTATTGTTAAATACACTCCAAGTTCTAAATTTATCTAAGGACAAAGCCACCTGTCAGTCTCTGCCTTGGTCTTAGCTGCAGGCACTGAAGCTTGTCAGTGCTACACACCTTACAATCAAATTTTATTAAACCCGGAAGTGTACTCAAAGCCTTAGATTCACAAGTGGAATTTAAGCATATCTTTATATTAGTCCTGTTTTCTTCTACCTAAAGAATCCCCTGTGAGTTTGGGTTGTCTTTAAGAGATAAATTTTAAAAATTATTTATAGTTGACTCAATTGATGTAAATGAATCGTGAATCTTAGTTTTGAAATGCTGTAATAATATGCTATACTTCATTCCATCTCTATAACCCAATGACTAGAATGGTGTCCTTTATTTGATGGTATTTTATGCCATTCAAGGTCTGATTGGGTAGGGTCCTCTAATAAATACAGAAGCACATCTAAGCCTGAGCACTGATGTTGACCCCTACTAAGTCTTTCCATATGGTTTTGGGTCCTATGAATTGGACAGTTAATGGACAGTTAATAGCCTATACTCCTTTGTGGTTCTGTTATTCTTAAATTCTTGATTTAACCCAGCATTCTAACCTTTACAAAATTATATACTCATAAATGAATGGTATTATACAAAGCAATAGCAGTGATTCAGGGAGACATATGTTTTGGATCCTAGTGACATAGAATTTGACACCAGGGTGAATTAACTTACTATATATCTTCTAGTTTGGAGGTACGAAATACTAGGCAAATACTTGTCAAAATTTAATGAAATTGGACTTAACTGGTTGTGCTTCAATAAATGTATTACCACTCCCTGCTCCAAGAGAGAATGATTAGGTACAAATGTTCACTCACACAGTCTGCCTTTTTATGCCATGGCAAAAATTATGATGCAGGTGATGATGTACCATAGGTAAAGATACCTCATTCAATTTGTAGTTGTTCTTAACTGGGTAACATTGTCACTCACTACCACACAGGAAGTTGAGATCTGAATTTGGATTACTCCAGTGTCTTTCTTCTAGCTTATTCCTTCTATTTCTGAATGTCTTTCTTATTTAGTCAGTTCTTCCATTGAACCAGACTTAAGCTAAAAGAGAATATCCACAATTTAAGAAAAATGCTTAATGAAAAATCTGACTCTTTTTCTGGCTCCTTGAATGTTTTACTATTTCTAAATTGTTAGACACCATGTAAGTTTATGATAAAGAAAACAAATTTGGAATTTGAGTCAATGACTACTCTTATCTGAATGACTGCAAAGTTAAACTATATATACTCCACATGATTTATAGCCTTCATTAAGAAATAGAGTATTTTTTTCAACTAACAAATAACTACTAGTAAAATGAATTATCTCCTTTATAAAGGGTAGTCAATACTTAAACATATGAACAAGAAACTACTTGCATAAATAATGGAGAAATGAAAAATTCAACAGTAGAAGCAACAACAAATGCTATTTGTCTTTACTTAAATTCTTGATAAAGTTTCATCTATAAAGATGTCTTTTTTAAATAGGCATGCCAGGCAAGTGCCATGGCACATTCCTATAATCCTAGCAATCTGAGAGGCTGAGGCAGAATGATCACATGTTTGAGGCTAGAGGCAGCCTGTAGAACTTAGCCAGACCCTGTCTCAAAGTGAAAAAATAAAAAAGTAAAAAAATTGGCTGAGAGTTCAGCTCAGTGGTAGAGAACTCACTTATATGTGCAAGGACCTAGGTTCAACACTTCAGTACTGCAAAAAATTATTAACTAATTAATTAATTCATTAATTGAAATTATAAATTAAAAACAAAATAAGTATTCTAAATTAAATGAAACTACTGGATTCAGGAAATTTAGAGAGGAATAATATTTGTAAAATTTCAAAATAACTTGGGTAAACTTGCTTTCAATTTGCTATTGATATTTTGGCAACCATTTACTATGAATGACAATTATTTTTGTCCTAAATTTTGGCCAACAACCCTTTCTTTTTTCAGTTCTCTGGGATTGAAGCTAGTGCCTTGCACATATTTTTGCAAGTACTCTACCTCTTGGCTGCACCTCAAAGCCTGTTTTAATTTTTTTTTTTTTGAGATAGGGTCTTGCTAAGTTATGCAGGCTGACTCTGTCCTTGACTTCATGATATTACTGTCTTTTCCCCCTGAGACACTGGGATTACGGGATTATACCATTTTGCCCAGCTGAGGTCAATATACTTATGACCAGAGTCTCATAAAGTGCCAATGGTGGTATACGGCAGTTATAGAATGCTTAGATTCAAAGTAGTATCTGAAGATTTATACCTTCATAACCTGCTTGAACATAATTACTACTTTATAATAGCCTGGATATAATGCAATAAAATTAAGCAGTCAGAATACTATGGAAAACAGAAATGCCTGCTGCATTTTACAAGCATCATTGCATTAATAGTTAATTAATATAACACAGTTGAGAACAATGGCTTTCATAGTTCATAATCAAAGCATATCTCTGTAAGTTTCTGAAATTTTCCCAGCTTTCCTAACATTAAACAAGCAGGAAAACCTTTTATTGCTAAAAGAAAAGAAGAATAAAAACTTCATGTGGGAATAATACTTTTACTATTCAAAAATTCCTATTTCAACTTCATTTAAGTCTTTTGATTTTCCATTTGAGATTAGATATGGTTATAAATACAATTATTTTTTAAATACAAGTTTAGAAATTAATGACACAAAATAATTTTGACATTTGAGCTCTTTTCCCATGGAATTTCAAATTGGTACTTCTTCAGTACTTGATTTATTTTATTTATAGTTTACCTTGAGACACATTAACTACACTAACAGTTGTAAAGCAGATGGCAGCTTGCTATTGACAAAATACTTTATATGCCTCATGTGACATTCTCTACAATATGGTAATATATGGATTCCAATATAATGTTCCCAACATTGGATCAGGTGTTATAAACTCTATGCTATTAAATATTACATAAATATTTTAATGCACCTTCAATGCCAGCATAGTCTATTAAAAATGTGGTATATGTGAATTTGTTTTTCTCCTACTACATTGTTGTTGTAGTTGTGGTTGTTAGGTGTTGTCGAGTTGTGTCTGACTCATAGTGACCCTCATAGGGTTTTCAATGGCTTATTATTTTGGGATTGTCTAGGGAGTGGATTGCCACATCCTTCTCCCATTTTGGTGGTGCTGGGAATTGAACTCGAGACCTCAGAGACTGCAGAGTGGTGCTCTACCAACTGAGCTGAATTTAGGAATACTAAAAATGATCCCACATTCATCCAAAATCAATTAAATAGATGCACTTTCATTGTCATTGTATAACCCATGTAAAATCTCTAAGGAAAGCCCAAGTGACTATTAACAACAAAAAATCCATGTAAATTGTTTCTGAAAGGCAGACAAGCTTCTGCCACAGACTATAAAATAATAAAAATCTTTTTCCATAAAAATTCAGAGAGATCGGCTGTTTTAATTAGTTTTGGATTCACTTGTATTTTCTAGATAGACTAAGTTTACAAATAGAATGATAAATAAGAAGTCTATGAACAAATGACCATAAACAAATCTGTCATATATCTTTGGTTGCAAGCAGTAGAAAATGGTTAACCAAAGTGTCAATTGAAGTGAATGTTCTTGTACACACAAAAACCATTACCATTGCTATTACCTAACCTTACACTGTTTTTACTGAAGAATTAAGAGATACAGATTTGAATAAAAGAAGAAGAATCAAATTTGGAAGAAATTCAGAAAAAGAGCAATTTTCAAAGCCCAGAAGGGAATAGAAACATTGCAATAGTTTACCTGGAACATTCTTACCCAGATATTCATCTCACAATAATAGTACACCAATATTAAATCTGCCACACATAGCTATAATTGAACCTTAACAGTCATTTTAATCTTTGTTTTATGAGCTATATACTCTAAATTCAATACAGAGCCAACTAATTATCTGAATGATAGACATGTATATTTTCATGCTACTAGAACTTTGCAGAAGAAAAGTTCTTCCATTTCAAAACCTCCACAGCAGGTAAAGTACTATTCCTCAACAATCATATAGATGATAGATATCCACTGAAACATTAAAATACTTTCATTAATTTTAGTGTGGAATAGTTATGAAGAGAAAAGTAAATGGAAAAAGACAAAATAAGTTTTTTATTGGAGCAAGATTAGTATAAAATTAATAAAATCATTTAATATGAGATCTACATGAGATCTATCCTATTTATAAAATTTTGAGAGCTCAACACAGCATTATTAACTACAGGGTTAATGCTATATGACTTATCTAGAGCTTATTATCATTTTAAATTTTCTTAGATTGTACTATTATGTAGTATTAATTATATTCACAATGCTCTACAATAACTACCTCTGTATGGTCTTAAATATTTTCATGAACCAGAAAGTAAATTCCATACTCCTTAATCAATCATTCCCATTCTCCATCCTCTAGTCTTAATAATAACCAATCTAGTTCCTGATCCAATGAGCTTACATACTCTGAAAAATTCATATTTTTGTTGTTAGGTGCCATTGGGTTGGGTCCTCAGCTGCCACAGCCTCTTAAGTAACTAGGATTACAAGTACACACTATGGTACCCATTTAGATAACGTTTTACAATTCACACATTCAACATAGATAAAAATCTGCATTATAGTATCACAAAAAGCTCAACTTCATGATAGCAGGCCAAACAGGGTCTTTTCTTTATTCTTTAGATATTCATTATTCTTTTCCTTACTCTCTAATATGTCATATCACACTCTTCTATATACAAATTCTTTAAAGATGTATTGTGTACTACTTGGTGAGCTAGGTGCTGCAATGGTCTCATTTATTATTATTTTTAAAGATTAATTAACTTATACTTCAGTGTAGAGGCAAATCTTCAGGAAACAATTTGGAGAATGAATTTATGGAAGGAGAGACTGGTGAACATACCAGTGTGTAAGACCAGTACCTAACATTGATAAAACAGTGCATGATATACAACATCTTCTTTACAATGGTCTTGAAAAAAATAAAAAATAAATAAACAATAGCATTTTCTACTCATTTTGACATTTAATTAATATAGATAGTAAGCCAGGACTCTCAAATTCTACTCAGAATTATATGCTATTCTACAAACAGTGGCCTAATGCAGTAGGTCATTTTTCTTCCTCTTTAAGGATTAAGACATAGAATCAGTAATAACCTAAATTTGTAACAAATATGAATAGTAGAAATATTTCAGCTAACCATTTCTAAAGATTTGTTCCATACCAAGTTCAATTAGCTCAAATTTCTATGAATAGAATATGTGTGTGTGTGTTTGTGTGTGTGTGTGTGTATTTGTTTAATTTTAAGACTTAGTGTAACTAAGTTGCACAGGATGCCTCTAGCTTTGAATTTGGGATTCTCCTACCTCAGTCCTGGAAGTCTCCAGGATTACAAGCCTGCAACACTGTGCCCATCTCTCAGATGCTTTTGAGATCTATTCATGCAAGAACAGCATCAAGGGCCACTCTGGAAAATAAACATCCCTTTCTGTCTAATCATAAATAACAATAGGTTTATTTTACTGTATTTGGAAATCAAATATAAATTGTGATGAAATGTCTGCATTTTAAGGATCTCTGAGATTATCTTGTTGCTTAAATGCCACACCCTTTTCTATGTTCAACTTCAAAACAGAGAAATGCAGAGAGAAAATGAGGATCTTGCTATAGTTTCCTCTCTCACCTTTCTCAGTCTCTTATTTACTCAGGTTAAGTAACCATTCTGTCCTTTCTTATCTGGCTGTCCTTGAAGTGGTATTCTATAATCTAGTCCATGATCTCAGCTTTTGATAAGTTAAATAAAACCATAAGGGAATCCTACACAAAAAGAATTGTCTCTTCATATGCCTGGATTGAAAACTTATGTAAATCTTATTTTGAAATTTAAGAAGCTGACCATAATAATTCCATTTTTACTAATGCTACAAAATCATTATCACTATGTGTATTCCCTAAATTCTCCTCTGCACTTCTCAAGGATATAGGGGAATCATTGATTTGGAAATCATCCCAGCAGAAATATAAGAGAAGAACATGACTATTTTTATTATACATGTCGATAATTAGCCTCAAAAATTATATAGGTTAAGTCTACAGGCAATCATAACCTTCAAGGTGATGTCACACTAGAGTATGACACTTACAACATCTGTATGAAAATCTCCAAGGAAAAAAGTAAACCTTCTTAAATATCATTATTTCCCAGTATTTGGGACAATAATACATATTTTTTCAACAATTTTTTTGCTTAATTGAAATTTAGTAATTTTCAAGAAGGTCAAATTTTTACTAGTGTCCAAGCTTTATTAATGCAAAAATCTTTCACTTAGACAAAAAATCTTAATTTTACTAATAATGAATGGGCTCATGAGCAAAGTAAAAGGATAGGGACAAGAAAAATAATAAAAAGAAATGAAACTGGAATTAATAAAGTTCAGCTAATCAATGCTAATAGTAAACTCTAAATTACTTGAAACCATTTTATGTAGAATTTGGTTCTATGGTTCCTTATAAATTAACCTGGAAAATATAGTGCATACTTTTTCTTCACATGTAATTTCTCCTCCAGCTGGCAATGAGCAAAGGACAAATTCAATAATAGATTGCTTAAAAATTATTTGCAGTTATTAAGTGCTATATTTGATAATACTAAACTGATAAATATAAATTTTTACTGTAGTTCAATTGAGAGCATGTTTGTTATTAAATAATTGGTTATTACTTTTGGAGTCTAAAAATTTGGAAACTATTATTTGGTCTAAACTTTTCATAAAAACAATTATCATCAGTTGACACTATTTGGAAAGTCCTGGTTACAGTAATATATATATATATATATATATATATATATATATATATATATATATATTATACAGTAATATATATATATATATATTATACAGTAATATATATATATGTTATATATATATATATATATATATATATACAATTTTTTTACAGTGCTTGGGGTTGAACCCAGGACCCCACACTTGCATGCTGGACCACTGACCTGCAGCCCCAGCCCATTTTTTTGGTTTTGGAGACTGGGTTTCACTAAGTTATACAGAATGCCTCTTGTCTTGAACTTGTGATTCTCCTACCTCCACTTCTGGAGCCACTGGGATTATAGGTGTGCGCCAAAGTGCCCGGCTCAGTTTGAGTATTATTTTTTGGCCCACCTTTCAAAAAAATTTGTCCCTAGATTTTGAGAGTAATGTGATATTTTATATCACTAAAATATAAATACATAAAATTGTCAAGATGGAAATACACAAATATATAACATGTTGTTGTTGTTGTTGTTGTTGTTGTTGCTGTTGTTGTTGTTAGGTGCCATCCAGTGGGTATCCGACTCATAGCGACCCTCATAGGGTTTTCAATGGCTGACTGGGGATTGCCTTGGGAGTGGATTGTCAGGTCCTTTTCCCATTTTTGTGGTGCTGGGAATTGAACTGGGAACCTCAGAGACTGCAGCGCAGTACTCTACCAACTGAGCTAAATATCTCATATATTTCACATATTGTATTAATATTCTTATGTTTCTGTCAACTTGTCATGCTAGGGGAGCTTGTGTGTTGCTGTGATGCTGAAATCTAAGTCACTAGTATTACAGATACCAGCAGGGCCAGCCGTGGTGGATGGGTTTTAGCTGAAATTCCAGAGTAAGAAAGACTAGGGAGAAGGACACAACAGCCTATTCCAGAAACAATTAGCCATTGAAAATTTTATGAGCAGCAGCAAAACACCGTTAAATATGTTGCTGTTGTTGTTGTTAGGTGCCTTAAAGTTGGGTCTGACTTGTAGTAACACTATGTACAACAGAATGTTCCCCAGTTCTGTGCCTGGCACATGATCTTTTTTGGCTTAAATCCATTGTTGCAAACACTGTGTCAATCCATCTAGCTGAGTTTCTTCCTTTTTTTTTTTTTTATTGACTTGCCACTCTTCCAAACATGATGTCCTTCTCCAGGTATTGGTCCCTCCTGACAACGTGACCAAAATACATAAGATGCAGTCTAGCCATCCGTTCTTCCAAGGAGCAATCTGGTTGTACTTCTTCTAGGACTGATCTGTTGATCCTTTTGGCAGTCCATGGTATATTCAATATTCATCTCCAGCACCATAGTTCAAAAACATCAATTCTTCTTCTCTCTCCCTTATTCACTATCTGGCTTTCACAAACCTATAATGCAACTGAAGATACTATGGTATGCATCAGATGCAGCTTCATCTTCAATGAGACATCTTTACTCTTCAATACTTTAAATAGGTCTTTTGCAACAGCTTTTCCCAATGCAATGCATCTTTTGATTTCTTGACTGCTGCTTTCATGGCTGCTGATTGTAGAACCAAGCAGAGCAAAATCTTGGATGGCCTCAAACTTTTCTCCATTTATTATGATGTTGCATACTCACCCAGTTGTAAAGATTTTTGTTTTGTTAATACTGAGGCTCAATCCATACTGAAGACTGTGTTCTTTGATTTTCTTCAGTAAATGTTTCAAATCCTCTTCACTTTCAGCAAGCAGAGTTCTGCCATCTGGATAACACAGGTTGTTAATTAGTCTTCCTCTAATAGTAATGCTATATTCCTCTTCATAAAGTCCAGTTTCTCGTACTGTTTCCTCAGCATAGAGATTGAAGAAATATGGTGAAAGTATACAGCCTTGACACACACCTTTCCTAACTTTAAGCCAGGCAGTATTTCTTTGTTCTGTTCAAGTGACTGTATCCTGATCCATGTACAGATTCTTCATGAGTACAAGCAAATGTTCTGGCTTTCTAATTCTTTGAAATGTTATCCATGATTTGTTATGATCCACAAAATCAAATGCCTTTCCACAGTTAGTAAAACATATATAGATATTTTTCTGATATTCTCTGCTTTTGGCTAATATCCCTCTGACATTAGCAATGATGTCCCTGGTTCCAAGTCCTCTTCTGAATCCAGCTTGATTTTCTGGCAGTTTCCTGTTGATATACTGCTGCAGTCACTTTTGAATGATCTTTAGGAAAATTTTGCTTGTGTATGATATTAATGGTAATGTCAAATATAGTGCAGGAATGTGAGCACTCCCAGGCTAGAAAGTATTCAAGAAATGATATGGAAAAGTTGCCTTCTGGGGAGGAGTCAAGATGGCGGACAGACAACACACACCTTCTGTCCCGGAGCAATAAGAAGCCTCAATTAGGGGTTTAAAACACAAATTGAATAAATAGAAACAGATAATTTAGTTTGAGAGACAAAGAATGAAACTAGGCGTACACTGAAATTAGGGATTGGGCTTCAGAGGAGCTACACAGTGGCCAACAGCGGGACCGCCGCCATTTAGCCATAACACAGGGAGCGGTTAGAATCCCAGAGATCTGGAGGAGATTTCGCGCACACGCACCCACAGCCCCGGACCCAACACGGAGTGCAAACTTGCCAGCACACTCTCACCATGCCTGCGGGACACAGTCTGCAGTTCCAAGGTGAGTCACTGTGAGGGAGTGCACAAACGCCCTCCATAGCGGCCGCGGAGCGAACGGGGGAAGCCGTTGCCAGCGATCCGCGTCTAGACCCGAGGCGCGGCTCCCCTCCCTTCTGCTGCGGCGGGTCAGGCCTACGATCTCGAACTCCACAGAAATCTGGGCACACATATATCCGGATCCCAGTCACATCAGAGGTGAGCCCAAATCACCCCACTGTGCTGCGGAGAGATTTGGAACTTGCGGAGCCGGCCAAGTGGCAAGCGGGGGAAGCCGCTTGCCCTGGCGCGCGGCTGGGGAGCTCTTTCTCCGCGGCGCACCCCGCCCCTGGCGGAGAAATTCCGAGCGCGACCGCAACACACAACAAGGCTGTGGGGAGGAAATCTGATTTAGGGAACTGGCGCCCGATCTCCGCGGGACAGGGAGAGCTTTAGGGAAGACCCCACAGGTTTCACTGCCTCTCGAACAGTACAGTAGTCGCGGAGTCTT
>VMDO01036391.1:0-15138 GCA_007922755.1 Pedetes capensis
CAGATCTCGGAAGCTAAGCAGGGTCAGGCCTGGTTAGTACCTGGATGGGAGACCGTCTGGGAACACCAGAAGCTGTAGGCTTGGGAGAAGGACCTGGCAACCCCCTCCCAAAAATCAATCTGCCATTGAAAACCCTATGAACAGCAGAGAAGCACTGACAATAGTGTTTCCCCTGTTGTACAGAGGGTCGCTATGAGTCAGATACCGACTCGACGGCACCTAACAACAACAACCTTGTAATGGGGGGCTGGGATTTAGCTCAGTTGGTACAGCACTGTGCTGCAGTCTCTGAGGTCCTGAGTTCAATTCCCAGCACCACAAAAATGGGAGAAGGGCCTGGCAATCCACTCCCAAGGCAATCCCAAAACAGTCAGCCATTGAAAACCTTATGAGGGTCGCTATGAGTGGGAGACCGACTCCACGTCACCTAACAACAACAACAACCTTGTAATGAAAATAATGAGACAACTGGGGTTTGAATTATGACCTTGGACAGGTTACTTAGCTCTCAGCCATTCTTGCTAATCTAAACAATTAAAATGTTGACTACAAAGCAATTAGATAAAGGTAGCAAAGAGGGAGGATACCAGAGGCCTGAGAATGCCCCTGTCTTTCAACTTATACCCCATCCCTGGCTCCAACCCTAAGAAATGGAATAGAACCACTGAAATAGTTTGGGGAGGCCTTTAGGACTGAGGGACCTTGAACCTCACTTTCCAGCCTCAGACTGACAGAGAAGGGAGCTCTACGGACCGTCTGAGCCAATATGCCCCCTAGTGTCAGGGAAGGAAAGCACCATGGCCTTTCTAAGCACAGCACACTCAGCTGAAGATTTTTCTAGTGAAATTTATGTTATGCCCAATCTGTATCTTAAGCATTTTGAAATATCCTAGTAGAATGAGGCTGGTGGCACACACTGGTAATGAATGAACTGCAGAAGATGAGGCATGAAGATCAAGAGTTCGAGGACAGCCTGGGTAATACTTTTGCCTGCAGAGGTACCCACATCCTGTAGGATTGGGAGAAGGACCCAGCAACCCACTCTCAAAAAACAATCAGCCACTGAAAACCCCATGAATAGCAGAGAAGCACTTACAATAGTGTTTTCTCTGTTGTACATAGGGTTCCTAAGTAAGACACGGACTCGACAGCACCTAACAACAGCAACAAGTAGAATGAAAAGGATTATTTTATTTTATATATTTTCAATGTCTTGGAGAACAGACACTAATATCCTCTATCCACTCATTCAAAAACAACATAGATGTATCCAGCCTTTTGTATGTTTAATTTTAAATTGTTGACATTCTTTAAGAGCAGTTTACTGCTGGGCATGGTGGCATACCTGTAACCCAAGCAATCAGTAAGCAAAGGCAGGAGACTGGTAAATTCGAGGCCAGCCTGGGCTATGATGCAAGTCTGAGGTGAGCCTACAGTCTAGGATACATAGGAGGCCCTGTCTTTAAAAACTAAGATAAATAAAGCAAACTAGTAACATAAAGAATATTTTTTTAAAAAGCCTCTTATACTTTCCTAAGTGTATCTTCTTTACTTTTTTTCTTTTTGAAAGTCTTGAGCCTTGGAATTCTGCTAATATTCTACAAATGTTCAAAAATTAAATTAAACCAACAAGGGTGAGGGAATACTCTAAAACTGATAGAAACCAAAATAAGTGAACCCAGTGTACTTAAAATGAATAACATAAACATGATGAATTTTTTAGAAACAGAATTCAAGTAACTTTTGAACACAGAACTTCTACCATTTACTTTCAGCATAAAGAAAAATAAAAGAACTAAAAATACATCTTCAGTACTTTTTGTTGTTGTTAGGTGTCCTCGAGTTGTGTCCGACTCATAGCGACCCTTAAAGGGTTTTTTAATGGCTGATTGTTTCGGGATTGCTTTGGGAGTGGATTGCCATGTTCTTCTCCCATTTTGGTGGTGCTGGGAATCGAACTTGGGACCTCAGAGACTCCAGAGCGGTGCTCTACCAACTGAGCTAAATCCCAGCCCTCAATACTTTTTAGTAGGCTCTTTTTCACAGTTTATGGGTATAGCAATCTTGAAACAATTGTATCTGTATTGCAGGATCATCAAATAAGTATATGTATTGATATTTTTGTGAGCCAGGGTTCTTACTGTGGATGAAGAGAGATACAAATAAGAAACAGGGAGACAAGGGAGAATTTGGGAGCATGAGTAGTGTTAGAACTGAGAGTATCAACACAAACTCATGATTTTTAAATATATCTTTTAACCTATGAGAGTGTGTAGGTACAGTTGTCCCTCAGTATCCACGGGAATTTGGTTCCAGGACCCCCAGCAGACACCAAAATCTACAGATGCTCAATTTCCTTAAATAATGTGGCATAGTATGTGCATTTAACCTACACACATTCTTCTATATACTTTAAATCATCTCCAAGTTATTTATAATACCTAATACAAGGGCTGAGACTTAGCTTAGTTGGTAGAGTGCTGCTCTGCAGTCTCTAAGGTCCCAGGTTCAATTCCCAGCACCGCAAAAATGGGAGGACATGGCAATTCACTCCCAAGGCAATCCCGAAACAGCCACTGAAAACCTTATAAGGGTCACTATGAGTCAGACACAACTTGATGGCACCTAACAACAACAATACAATATAAATGCTAGTATATTTGTTATATACTGTGTTGCCTAGAGAACAATGATAAGCAATAAACCTCATTACAGACACATTTTTTCCATGAATATTTTCAGTCTAAAGTTGGTTGAATCTACAGATGCAGAACCTGTGGATACAGAAGGCCAACTGTATATGTATTTCTGCTTAAAGTGTCATGAAGTAATGGTATTCCAATACAGCAAAGATCACAAATAACAGTTTTTGAGTACCAGTCCCACTAAAAGAACCAGGCTCCGTGGAGAAATGGTTGGTTCAAGTGATGGGGAAGGGAAAGTACAAGATGAACCAAGAAGAGCTTGTTACACCAAAAACTAACAAAATGCTAAAAAAAAAAAATTTAAGGATCTGTCAAAGGGACATAGGAAATAGATTATAGGAGCCCCTGCTGGCCCTGGGGATAATTTGAGCATCAGAATGAATAAAGGAAGGAAGTATTTCATTACAGCAGAATGCTAATTAACAAATATGGAACAAATGGAGTTTCAAGAACCTAAATTAGCAACAGATACTAAATCTGGATGTGGGACAAGTATGATGAGGAATAAGTTATTTATACATCCTAAATCATTTCCCCACATTACTCATTAATTATAAAAGAAAAAAATAGAAACTATATACTAAGAAAATGAGTAAGACTTTAATGATCAGTTTTAACACAATCAGATTTTACACCAGTAATGGAGAAATAGACAGTATGTACCTTCAGATTAAACGCTCCAGGAAGCTCCAGGACACTATCAACACTTCCAAGGCACTCTAGCCCAAAATGGATACCTTGACTCTAATCATGAGGAGCCATAAGATAAAAACAACTTGAGGGACATTGTGCAAAATAACTGGCCTGTATTCTTCAAAACTGTCAATGCCCTAAGTGCCAAAGACTTTTCTAGATTAAATGAGACTGAAAGTATTTCATACATATTTCAGGATTATCCAGCAAGTACATGTATTGATATTTTAGGGGGCCAAGTTTCTCACTATGGAAGAGGAGAGATACAAATTAGAAAGGGAGAAGACAAAGAAAAATTCAGGGTGGAGAATTGTGTTGGAATGACAACAAGGTGCAATATATGATCTAGGCTGGATTTTATATATGGAAAACATGTTGTCAAGAAGAACCAATCCCTGGAGGACATCATGTTTAGGAAAATGACGGGTCAATGAAAAAAACGAAGACCCTCAACTAGATAGATTGACACAGTGTCTGCAACAATGAGCTTAAACATAAAAAAGATTGTGTGCATGGCACAGTGTCAGGGAATGTTTTGTTCTATTTGTACATAGGGTCACTATGAATTGGACTCAATGGCACCTAACTACAACAACTAAAGGCAATTATTAGGACAACTGATTAAATGAGAAGACAGACTAGATAATAGTATTATGTTAATACTAAATTTCCTGAATTTAATAACTGTGTTATAATTATATGAGAATCTTTTGTTCTTAAATTACATGTGTTCATAGTAAGAGTAAAGGGAATAATGTATGCAACCACTTTCAAATGATTCAGAAAAAAGCAATACTGAAATTGTATTTATGAAGAGGAAGAATGGGAGAACAGAGCTGAACAGCAAAAACGACTGATCAGGACATATCTCTAGATGTGGCTTCTAGTTGGGGAGAGGAAAGGGAGCCCTCATCCAAAGAGTGGTTTGTCTTCCTTTCTGGGAGTGGCATTGGAGATTGTGACCACAAGAGAAAACCACTCACTAAGAAGCCCCCCAAATAAAATGGGAAGTGATATCAACCCCTACAGATGCAAAAATCACAAATCAGAAACACAAGAAACATGAAAAATCAAGGCAACACATCTCCTCCAAAAGACTATGATTCTTTAATCACTGAAACCAAAGATACTGAAACAGCTGAAATATAAAACATAGAATTTAGAAGCTTACTTATACAAATGATCAATGACTTCACAGACGATACAAATGAACACATGAATAAACTAAGGAAATCAATACAGGACCAAGGACAGAAAATCAACAATGTGGAAGACAAAGTCAGCAAAATGGATGAGAAATCCAGCAAGGAAATTGAGATTTGAAAAAAAAAAAAAAAAAAAAAAAAGCAGAAATGTTGGAAGTGAAGAACTCAATAAACCAAATAAAATGCACAGGGGAAAACATCACCAATAGACTAGATGAAGCAGAAGATAGAATATCAAGGATGGAAGACCACAATTTTCAAGAACTTTGGGACATGATCAAGAGACCAAATCTAAGAATCCATGGGGCAGAAGCAGGAGCTGAGATAAAAACTAATGGCATATATATATATATATATATATATATATTTTTTTTTTTTTTTTTTTTTTTTTTTTTTTTTTTGTGTGTGTGTGTGTGTGTGTGTGTGTGTGGTACTGGGGATTGAACCCAGGGCCTTGCACTTGCATGCTCTGCAAGTGCTGGACCACTGAGCTGCACCCTCAGCTCATATTTTTACTTTTTGAGACAGGGTCTCACTAAGTTACACAGACTGCCTCTGGTCTCGAACTTGCGATCCTCCTAAGGCATATAAAATTTATTCAGTGAAATTATAGCAGAAAATACCCAAACCTAGGGAAAGAAATGGACATTCAACCACAAGAGGCATTTAGAACACCAAACAGACATGACCAGAAAAGAACTTCCCTGTGGTACATAATAATTAAAATGCCAAGATTACAAAACAAAGAAACAATATTAAAAGCTGCAAAAGAAAGACACCAACTCATTTACAAGGAAAACCCATCAGAATACATCAGACCACTTAGCACAAACCCTAAATTCTAGGAAAGGATGGAAAGATATACTTCAAGTCCTAAAAATAAGTAATTGCCAAACAAGATTATTATATTCAGCAAAGTTACTATTTGAAATTGATGGAGAAATAAAGACATTCCAAAACAAGCACACATTAAAACAATATGTGATCACCAACCTAGCACTACAGAAGACAAATGAATCCTATACACGCAGGAGGAAGAAAGACAGTCTTTACCACAAGAGCACAGGAAAGAATAAACTTCATGGGAAGAACAGACAAGCTAAAGAGAACTAGGAAAGAATCAATCATGTCTAATTAAAAAAACATCAAACCCAGAATACACATAAAGGAGAAAGAAAAGAACAAATAGTTTATGAACCAACCAGGAAAATACCCAACACAACAACCAGCAAACCTCTCAATAATAACCATAAACATAAATGATATAAATGGTCTTAACTCTCCAATTAAAAGAAATAGATTAATTGATGGGAGTAAAAAACAAGATCCAACAATTTTTTGTCTGCAAGAAATATATCTCACTGGCAAGGACGCCCAAAGATTTAAAATGAAAGTAAAAAATTAGAGTAGAATCAAACAACCTAATTATGCATCTCAAGCTCTTAGAAAAAGAAAAACAACAACAAAAATGAGTAGACAGAAAGAAATAATAAAGATTAGAGAAGAAATTAATGAAATGGAGACTAAAATAATAATAAAAAGAACTGATGGAAAAAAGAGCTGGCTCTTTGAAAAGATAAGCATGATGGACAAACCCTTAGCCAAACTAACTAAGGGAAAGAGAGAAAAGACTCTAATAAAATTAGAGATGAAAAAGGGAATATTTACCACAAATACCAATGAAATCCAAAGAATCATAAGGGAATTCTTTGAAAAATTATACTTTATAAAAACTGGAAAACTGAGATGAGGAGGGCAAATTCCTAGACACATATGGCCTGCCAAAATTAAATTAAGAGACTATAAAGAGACCTATAACAAGCAGTGAGATCAAAGCAGTAATAAAGAGTCTCCCGACAAAGAAAAGCCCAGGACCAGACGGATTCATTGCTGAATTCTACAAGATCTTTAAAGAAGCATTAATACCAATGCTCCTCAAATTATTCCACAAAAGACAAGTGGAAGGAACACTACCACACTCATTTTGTGAAGCCAGTATTACCCTGATAGCAAAACCAGAGAAGGATACATCAAAAAAGGAAAATTACAGACCAATATCCTTGATGAACCTAGATGCTTGTAAATAGATTTCAACAACACATCAAAAATATCATACACTATGATCAAGTTGGTTTCATTGCAGGGATACAACATACACAAGTCAATAAATGTAATATAGCATATAAGTAGACTCAGAAACAGAAACCACATGATTCTATTAATAGATTCAGAAAAAGCCCTCAACAAAGTTCAATATCCTTTTATGATAAAAAGCCTTGAAGAAACTAGAATTGAAGGAAAATACCTCCAGAGAATAAAGGCAATATATGAAAAACCTACAGCTAACATCATACAGGCTGCAGCCAAGCCCTGTGGCATCCAATCCCATCAGATCTCGGAAGCTAAACAGGGTCAGGCCTGGCTAGTACTTGGATGGGACACCACCAGGGAACACCAGATGCTGTAGACTTGGGAGAAGGACCTGGCAACCCACTCCCAAAAATCAATCTGCCTTTGAAAACCCTATGAACAGCAGAAAAGCACAATAGTGTTTCCCCTGTTGCATATAGGGTCACTATGAGTCGGATACCGATTTGACAGCACCTCACAACAACAACAACAACAACATCATACTAAATGGGGAAAAACTGAAAGCATTTCCTTTAAAATCAGAAACAAGACAAAGGCTTTCCACTGTCTCCGCTGCTATTCAATGTAGTAATTGAACTATTAGCCACAGCAATAAGACCAGAGAAAGAAATAAAAGGGATCCAAATAGGAAAGGAAGAAAAATCATCCCTATTTGTGGATGACATGATCCTACACTTAAAAGACCTTAAAAACTCCACTAGATAACTCTTAGAACTGATAAACACTTTTGGCAAAGTAGCAAGATACAAAATTAACACTCAAAAATCTGTAGCTTTTTTTAAATACCAACAGTCACTAGGTGGAGAAAGAAATCAGAGAAATAATCCCATTCACAATAGTTTCAAAACAAACAGAATATCTGGGAATAAACCTAACCAAAGGGGTGAAAGACCTCTACAATTAAAACTTTAAAACACTAAAGAAAGAGACTGAAGAAAATACCAAAAGGTGGAAAGATCTCCCATGCTTATGGATTGGAACAATTAATATTGTAAAAATGGCTATATTACTGAAAGCAATCTACAGATTTAATGAAATCCCCATCAAAATCCCAATGAAATTCTTCACAGAAATAGGAAAACAATCCTAAAATTCATATGGAAGCACAAAAGACTCTGAATCACTAAAGCAATCCCGAGCAGAAAGAACAAAGCAGGGGAAATCACAATTCCTGATTTCAAATTATACTACAAAGCTACAGGAAGAAAAATACCATGGTACTGGCACAAAAACAGACATGTAAATCAATGGAACAGAGCACAGGATCCAGAAATAAACCTGTGCAGCTACACCTAGTATTTGACAAAGGTTGCAAAAATATAAGTTGGTGAAGAGAACCTCTTTTCAACAAATGGTAGTGGGAGAACTTGATATCCTCATGTGGAAGACTACAAATTAGGTCCCTCTCTCTTACCTTACACAAAAGTCAGTTTAAAATGGATCAAAGACCTTAATGTAAAACCTGAAACTTGGAAGCTGCTAGAGAAAAACATAGGGAAAACACTTCAAGACATAGGCATAGGCAAAGACTTTCTGAACAGGACCCAGAAAGCACAGGAAACAATAGCAAGAACTGACAAATAGGGTTGCGTGAAATTAAAAAGCTTTTGTACAGCAAAGAACATAATCAGAGTGAAGAGACAATCTACAGAATGAGCAAAAAGTTTTCCAGCTACACATCAGAGAGGGGATTGACATCTAGAATATATAAAGAGCTCAAAAAATTAAACACGAAAAAAGCAAAGTAGCCAATCACAACATAAGCTAAAGAACTAAACAAAGGCTTTTCAAAACAAGAAATACAAATGGTCAACACTCATATGAAAAAATGTTCAACATTCTTAGCCATCAGGGAAATGCACATCAAAACCACACTGAGATACCATCTCACTCACTCCAGTCAGAAAGGCTACCATCAACAAAACAAACAGCAACAAATGCTGGCCAGAATACAGAGAGAAAGGAACATTTATATGCTTCTGGTAGGAATGTAGATTGGTGCAGTCACCTTGGAAATCAGTATGGAGGTCCCTCAAAAAACTAAAAATAGAAATACCATATGACTTGGCTATCCTACTCCTGGATATATATCCAAAGGAATAAAAGTCAATATACCATAGAGATACCTGCTCACCCATGTTCATTGTGGTATTACAATAGCAAGATATAGAATCAACCTACTTGCCATCAACAGGTGAGTGGACAAGGAAATTGTGGTATATATACACCATGGAGTTGTATTCAACCATAAAGAAGGACAAAATTATGGCATTTGCTGGAAACTGGATGAAAGTAGAGATCATCACTTTAAGCAAAATAAGCCAGACCCAAAAAGATTAACACTGCATGTTTTCTCTCATATGTAGATGTTGAGCTTCATTATATATTCATTATTAAAACATATAGATCATGAAAGCAGACAGGACCTAAGTAGAGAAAGATACTGGACTAAAGAAAAGGGGAAGACGGCAAGACGAAAGGGTAAGGGGAGAAATATCATGTATGTTGTCCTTACAGCAAAACTGGGATGTACATGTATAGATAGATACACTCAAAACAAGACATACAATAAAAGGGATATCATTGGCGGGGAGGAGGGGGACAGGGGAGGGGACCACGAGCGGGTAAAAGGGGAAGTAAACAGGAGCAATGACAATGAAATGCATGTATAGAAAGGTCAGAACGAGACCCATTAAGTTGT
Source organism: Pedetes capensis (assembly GCA_007922755.1). Lineage (NCBI taxonomy): Eukaryota > Metazoa > Chordata > Mammalia > Rodentia > Pedetidae > Pedetes > Pedetes capensis. The sequence continues at coordinate 9,456 of VMDO01036391.1, forward strand.
ACAATAAAAATTACCAGCAAAAAATTAAATAAAAATGATAAGGAAGAATAAGGCAAATATGTCCAAATATTAAAAATAGGTGAAATCTGTGGCTCTTCTTGCTATTTTTTTGTGTTTGAAATTATCCAAAATAAGTTGAAAAGGAATCTATCATTTAAATTTAAAGAATTGTTGTGAAGTGCCACAGACATGGTGTCTGACTCAGAGCGACACTAGGCACAACTGACAAAATACTACTGTCAGTGCTTCTCTGCTATTCATAGAGTTTTCAATAGCTGATTGCTTTTTTTTCAGGGGGTAGCAAGTGGGTTGCCAGGTCCTCTCTCAAGCCTATAGCACCTGGTGTTCCCAGGCAGTCTCCCATTCAAGCACTAACCAGACCTGACCCTGCTTAGCTTCTGAGATCTGGTGCCACAGTGGTATGGCTGCAGGCAACTTAATAGGTATCTAGCCAGAGCACACCTGTAATCCCAGCGGCTGGGGAGGTGGAGGCAGGAGGATCACAAGTTCAAGACCAGAGGCAGTCTGCGTAATTTAGCGAGGCCCTGTCTCAAAAAAAGTAAAAAAAATAAATAAAAATGGGCTGGGGGTGCAGCTCAGTGGTCGAGCACTTGCAAAAGCATGCAAGCATGAAGCCCTGAGTTCAAACTCCCAGTACCACAAAAGAAAAAAAAGAAAGAAAGAAAGAATAGCTATTGATAATTAGATTTTTGGGTTTTTTAACCATTTAAAATGTTTCTATATTATAATTCAAGCAAATTAAAGTCAATCTATATCCACAGTTTATGATTAATGTTAGTGAAAGCACTTTCAACCAAATTGCAATGTGATTTAAAAATGTCTACTTGTGTGCCTTTGTGATTTTCAAAATGATTGACCAACTATTTGATACTTTAAGTAATTACATTTACATATTAAAGCATACTTTGCATTAAACTAGTAAACTACTCTGAAAACAAAAAATGTTCTGTTCAACTTTCTTCTTAGAAATTATAAACATCCAAGTACCAAGAGTTGTTTAATCTCTGGTATTTCCTCCAAGATTAAGGAAAACATGCTCCTTCATTTACACTTTCTTCAATCAAGCACTGACAGGGGAATAAAAGTTTTTTATTTACTATTCTATTTTCTAGCTCATAAATTATCCAAAATTCAAGTTTGTAACATTGAACAAGTCTACTCCACAAACTGGGAGTACTATGACATTTCTAATTCATTTAAAATCATCTCAGATGAAATAACCATATGAAAAATAATTTCTCAACAATGATGACAGTTAATATTCAGCTGCACTGCCACTAAAAATAAAGTAGGAATTAGATCACAAAGCAGAGAAACTGAAAATCTAGTTACTAAAATGCCTTGGGATTAACTTCACTAGCATAAATCTCAAAAACACTGATTACCAAACTCAGCATTTCCAGATTAATAAAAACATCACTGGTCACCATTCATCATGCTAATCCTCATCCTTCTGTATTCAGAAAGTTTGTGTTACCCAGATCTGTCCCAGATTCTTTTTCTAGTAAAAAAAATATATATATATACATGCTCCCTTAATTTCATAGCAGAAGCACTTCCACCGTCTTTGAAATCTAAATTCTAGGGCAAGAGCATGGTTATCTGTTAAGCCTTGCTTATGTAAGGAAAAAAAAATGGAACGTACACAAACTTACTTCCTCATAGAAGAAAGATAACCCATAGAGAATCACATTTGGCAAAAATGATTAAATGTGATGGTGTCACATATTGGGAAGGTCATGGTGAAATAAGTACCCTTCAAGCCTGCTGCCTCTTGGTGTTGCAATTCGGCAGAAGATATGAAACCTGAAAACAGGCCTCCCCATGACCAACCAAGTCCACCCCTAGGTATCTCTCTACAGGGACACTCCTCCATGTGTACAATTATTCACCAAAGCACCTTTAAAAGTAAAAGAACTGAAAAGACCTAAAAGTTTATCAACAGGGGAAATTATATTAAAGAGAAGAAACACAAAAAAATACTCAGAATGTTATTGCATAAACCTATGAATATAAAGATCTGAATGGATATTCATCAAACACTTAGGAGTGGTTAGCCTCCAGGGAGTTCAGAAGGAAACCAGGAAAACAAAAGCTTTATGTGGGATGTCAGAAGTTGGTAGCAGGAGGATCTCGGGTTCAGGGCCAGAGACAGCCTGTGTAATATAGCAAGACCCTGTCTCAAGACAAACAAACAAACAAACAAACAAACAAATAAATAAATAAACGGTCTGAGGGTATAGCCCAGTGGTATAGCACTTGTGAAGTATGTGCAAGGCCTTAGGTTCAATCCTAAAGTGCTGGAAAAAATAATTTTTAAAGATTAAAAAAAGAAAGGAAAAGAGCTGGGTGCAGTGGTGCATGCCTTCGATCCCAGCAATTTGGGAAGCTGAGGCAGGAAGATCACTAAGTTGGAAGCCAGAGGCAGCCTGTGGAACTTAGCAGAACCCTGTCTCCAAAAAAAAAAAAAAAAAAACGGGCTAGGGTGAGGCCGAATGGTAGAGCACTTAAAAAGTATATGTGAGGCCTTGGGTTCAACCCCTAAGTACCACCAAAAAAATAATTAAAGAAAAAGAAGAAAGAAAAAAATGAATCAAATTAAACACTAAGTGAAAATCTATGATAGCCCACAAGGGCAGTGGGAGGCTGGATATCGTGACTCATGCCTCTGATTCTAGTAACTTGGGAGGCTGAAGCACTAGTATCACTAGTTCAAGGCCAGAGGCAGCCTGCTCAACTTAGTGAGACTGTGTCTCAAAATAAAATATAAAAAGGGGTTTGGGGGTCAGCTCAGTGGTAGAGCATTTGCCTAGCACATGTGAGAGCCTGGGTTCAACCCTCATTATTGCAAAAAAGAAGGCAGGAAGGAATGAAGGGAGGGAGGGAGGGAGGGAAGAAAGGAGAGAGGGAGGGGGAGAGAAAGAGAGGAAGAGAGAGAAAGACAGACTTCTTAGATGTGGTAGTGCACACGTGTAATCCCAACACTTGAGAGGCTGAGGCAGGAGGATCATGAGTTTTGAGGCCAGCCTGGGCTACATGGCAAGACTCTGTGTCAAAAAATCAAAAGTCAAAACAAAACAAAAATCTATGACAGAGCAATTTGACTACAGGATAATGGACACTGAGTAATACTGATAATAAGGCTGTATTTGAATTACCAACATTTTTAACACATCAGAGCAGTAGCCCAGAATCAGAACCTGAGGCTTGGTCCTGCATATAAGGAATCGTACTGATACCAAAGAGAGAAAACTACCTGATTTCCTCATCTAAACTTAGGCACAAAAAATAAAAATAAGTTTCCCAAATTCTTTTTTTTTTTTTTGGTAATATTGAAGGGTTGGACCCAAGGCCTAAGGCTTACCTTGAAAGTGTTTTATCACTGGGCTGCTCCCTGCCATCCCATTTTTTATTTTTACTTTTTATGTTTTTTGTTTTGTTTTTGTTTTTTGTGGTACTTAGAGGCTGAACCAAGAGCTTCGCACATACTTTGTAAGTGCTTTACCACTGGGCTGTATCCCCAGACCATTTTTTATTTTTGATCAAGACAGGGTCTCACTAAATTATGCAGGCTCCCTCTAGCTTCAAATCTGCAATTCTCCTGCCTCCACATCCTGAGTCATTAGTATTACAGGTGTGAGCCACCATGTTCATCCTATTTCTTATCTTTTTATTTTGAGAGAGGGTCTTGCTAAATTACATAAACTGTCTCTGACCTCGAACTTGCAATCCTCCTGCCTCAGCCTCCCAAGTTGCTGGGATTATAGCTGTGAGGTACCACACACCACTGGAAGTTTCATCAAATATTATGGCTAATTTTGTTTATTTGTCTGACCTCAAACTTTAATCCCAGATTATGTGCAAATTTCAAGGGATGAGGAAAGGAATGAAGACATTCTACTACAGAGCCCTGGAGGATGCCCTAGAGAGGTGGAAACCTCAAATCTTTTTCACAAATGGTATGAAAATGACACCCAGAATCAAGAAAAATGCATTTAGGACATGAGGATGTTATCGAGATTAACAAATATATTTCTTTTTAATAATTTCCACTGAGAGAAAATGGACACATTAATTTATCTCTTGTTCTGAATCTAATTAATAAAACTTAAGGCACTCTCACATATGTGTATTTATTCCTATAATGCAAAAGAAAGTAGCACAAGGAATGCACAAAAGGGTTAGTCATTTGGGAAAATTTTATATCTTTTATAAAAAGTGAGAAGTTTATTATTCTCAAAGTTTGTAAATTATTGTTCTGGTCACTCCAGAAATTACAACATGCATCCTTAATTTATAAAAGCTTAAAGTTAATCTGTACTTTTATCCTCTTCTCAGAAAGAACTTAAAATATTTTCAACTGAAATGTTATTGTTGTTACACATTTTTAAAATTTTATACATATTTTTAACTTAACTGGACATTATTACTATCATTTGACATCATTGGTGTTCATTTATCCACATATTTACCACCAGATACTCCTATATCTTTCACTTTCTTTTGCTCCAACAATACCCTTTAATATTTCTTTTAGTGTGGGTCAATGGTTGCAAATCCTCTCAAGATTTTTAGTCTGCAAATGTCTATTTTCCCATTCTTTCCACCATTATTCCTGTTCAAAATTCAGCTGTTAGTCAAGTTGTTCCCCCCAAAAGAAATCTGTCTTCTTTCTCTTGCTGTTTTTCCTATTCTCTTTTCATCTTTGATTATCTGCCAGTTCACTTTTATATGTCTAGGTGTGAATTTCTTTCTATTTATCCTGATTAGAATTCTTTGAGCTTCTTAAATATGAGAGCTGTCTTCTATCAGTTCTGGAACATTTTCAGCCACTATATCTTCAAATATTAATATGTTCTCACTCTCTTCTTTTTCTGAATCACCAAATAAATATATGCTACACATTCTGTTGATTTTTGTTCCTTTTGTTTTGTTCACTCACATGCCTAGTAATCTCTGGTTCTAATTGGGCAATGAATTTGAAAATGTATTTATATAACCAAGTTATGGAATCAGCTTAGGTGCCCATTAACAGATGAATGGATAAGGAAAATGTGGCATATATATACAGTGGAGTTTTACTCCAATACAAAGAAGAAAAAAAATTTTGGTCATCTGAAAGAAAAGGAATAGAACTGGAGATCATCATCTTAGGCGAAATAAATCAGACTCTGAAAGACAAATATTGCATGCTTTCTCTCCTATGTAGAATCTAGAGTTAAAGAAAAAAAGATATGAAATAGTAGATAGACTATTTGGGAAGAAGAAGGTGACCAGTAAGAGTGGGAAGAAGAGACAAAGGAAGGTAATAGGGGGAGTGAACACAATCAAAGTTCATTACACACGTGTATGAAAAATCACAATGAAGCCATTATTTCATATGATTAATATGTGCCAATAAAAAGGGAGGAAAAAAAGTGTGGGTGCTATTATTTTCTTTTTTTTTAATGTACATCATAATGCGATTCATTTTGACATGCTTTTCATTGTGACAATTTTCATATATGCAATTTGATAAGCATTATTCATATAGGTTACCCCTTACCCTCCTCTATGTTTCCCCCCTCCTCCCCTTCCCATCTAAGTTTCCCATCCAAGTCTTCTCTATCTTTTACTATATAGTATTTTTCTATATGTCCTTGGGTTCCATTTCTGTTTAAGA
>VMDO01036392.1:0-15189 GCA_007922755.1 Pedetes capensis
AGAGAGAGAGAAAGAGAGACACACACACACAGAGAGAGAGAGAGAGAGAGAGAGAGAGAGAGAGAGACAGACAGACAGACAGACAGACAGACAGACAGACAGAAAGATAGACTCCTAGTAAGACCCAAGCCAGAATCTTTTGTAACCTAATTATGGAAGTGACATTCTATCACTTTTCTGTCATTTACTTATTAGAAATGAGTCAATTGATCCAGACTACACTATAAGTAAGGAAATGACAGAAAGGTATTAGTGCCATGAAGTGGGCATTTGAAAGCTAACTAGTGCAACACTAACTAGTGCAACACTCCAGAAAGGAACCTTACATTCTAACTTTTCCTTTATCTATAACATACTTCTTTCTTCTTTCTTCTACACCTCCTCATACAATTTTTACTCTTCTTGAAATGTACTTCTACAGCTGTTTCCTCATTCTCTTATCAGCATATTTTCTCATCTTTAAGAAATAGAAGGTAGAAGAAGATAGAGCTAATTTTAAGTGTCAACCTGACTGTTACATGGAGTGTTGCAGTTAAACATTATTCCTGAATGTGTCTGTAAGAGTTTTAGAATGAGGTTAGTACTGAATCACTGGGCTTCATTCAATCCCTTGAGGTGGAGGACCTGAACAGAGAATAAAGGTGGAGGCAGACTGAATTCACCCCATTTGGTTCCTGCAGGCAAGCTTGAGCTACAATATCAATCTTCCCTCACCCTTGGACATAGACCATTATCTCCCTTGCTTCTCTGGCCTTCAGACTTGGACTGGAACTGTACATCTAGATTTCCAGGGTCTCCAGTATGCAGATGGCCAATTGTGAAATTTCTTAGTTTCTGTAATCCCATAAGCCTATTCCTCATAATAAATAAGTAAACAAACAAACAAACAAACAAACAGCTTACTTCTCAATTGTTCTTCTCTGGAGAACCCTAACATATCAACATTGTTTCTGTGGTCCTGTTATTTCTTTCTATCCAAAATTTTATCAAAAAATAAAAAGATGCAAGATATTATTTTTTTCCTGTAATCATTAAATGCTGAAATTTGAAGAGGCCAAAATGTTTATAAACTAATCCAGATGAGAAACTTAGTGTCTTGGTCCTGACATCTTTCTGCTAATCTTAGTTTCTCTAGTGCTCAATGATATTCCATTTGTGATTAGTAGAAGTACATGACTGCTTTGAATTAATAGTAATAACTTTGTTTTTCCTCTGAATGGTACCCATTGTTTGGCAAATACCAATGGATATTTCAACTTGAAATTACATGTTACTTTCCTATGGAGGCAAGTGCATAAACATAGTGGGGAGGGCATAAGATCCGATCCCATCAGATCCGATCCCATCAGATCTCAGAAGCTAAGAAGGAATGGGAGACCCCTGGGAACACTAGGTGCTGTAGGCTTGGGAGAAGAAATATGAAACCCACTCCCCCAAAACAATCAGCCATTGAAAATCTTATGAATAGCAGAGAAGAACTAAACAATTGTGTTTTACCTATTGTACATAGGGTCACAATGAGTTGGACACTGACTTGGGGGCACCTAAAAACAACAAACATAGTTGACCACATTATTCCACTTTTCTTGAATTGCCATAATGACTAATTACTATGGCATCAATAGATTATTTTGCAATGGATCTTTGAATAATTCCATCAGATTATTTTTCAAATTATCAAGCACTTTATTTCCTTTCCAATAAAGTGGAGTGAATGATGTGTTAACTCTTGGTAACTATGTGGGTAGGGAAACTTTAAGTGGCTTTACCATAGTTTACTCATCAATGTCATCAAGTGCGGCCATTGTCTATTGTGTCAGCCATTACTGAGACTGTGTTTCATCTAGAAATGGAACTACTTGAATTGAATTATGACTAAAAAGTGCCAGGTCTCATGGAAGATGGCGGATAATGATAATGAGCCAAGACTGGTAGCCTGTCTTGGTAGGTACTGGTTTTTTTCCTGAAGGGCTGATTCTTCAGTGACTGGAGAATTAGAATTAGCATGTGATGGCCTCCCTATTACACCATACTTTGCAAAGTGAGGGCCTGAAAACCAATCCCAGGTCCTGTGCTTGGATGACAATAAGAAATTCCTACTACTTTAGGGAATGCTAAGGAGAACAGTTAAATCTTGTGCTCCTGAAAAACAGTCAAATGAGAAGGCACAAACATCTCCACTTGAAAATCAGAATTTTAGGGGGAAGAGAAAGATAAAAAAAGTGCTGTTATTAAACTCAGCATGGGAGACAATCTGAACCAGGATCTTCATCAATCAGATTAACTACTTTCCAAGATGAAAACAGACGAGGCGCAGTGTGAGGCTGAGCAGATATTTATCAAAAGCCATATTAATAACCACTTTCAGCCTTTTCCTGACAGTTTCATCTGAGGTTCCATGTTTAACATTTGAGTATCATATGTTTTTGTCAGGATGAAGCTACTAAGAACATCAATTAATTAATTCCTTTGAAGTACATTTCAGAAAGGTAATAAAGTAACTGTCCCTAAGGCCACTACCAGTAATGGTAAGCAACATTCTGGAGCTAGACAATTTGTTACTTTGGAGAGAAATTAAAAGCAAAATGTCTTTCTTGAGCCCCCCCTGGGAATCAATTCCAATATATTTTGCAAAGTCACAGTAAAGTCTATCTATCTATCTATCTATCTATCTATCTATCTATCTATTTATCTATCTATCTTCTATCTATCTATCTATCTATCTATCTATCTCCACAAATACATATTCAATGTGTATAATTGCCCTATCTAGCTCAGATATTCCTCATTTATATGCTTTTCTGCAGTCTAGCAGGGGAAAAAAAAGAATGGGCTGTTTAATTTGCTTTATCTAAATGGGCTGTAAATAGGGCAAAATTAAACTTGGAAAAATAATGAGGAGAGTTTTATATGATTAAGATTATCAACCACACTTTAGTGTTTGAGGAAATTAATTTTGTGGGTTAAAAAAATTCTCAATTCATGAAAATTAACAGTTCAAGTATTGCAACTGAGTGTAGAAGAGATTTGTACCTTGTCACAGCCAGATGGAGACTACATATATTCAGGGACTTATTCTGCCATTTCCACTTTATTCAGGGCACATCACAGACATGGGTAATGTAGTTCTCATTTTAGTGATGTCATATCAGCAATTGGCAAGCAACCAAACCACAGCAATCTCAGAGATGCTTTTGTGTATGTAAGGTGTCAAGTCAAAGAAGGAAATAAGAATAAGACAGGGTGAGTTGATGTGGGCTCATTGCACATGGGATATTTCTTTGAATAATTTAGAATGAGTTCTTGCTCTGTTGCTTGATGCTACACACACTTTTTACTTGGGTATTTATTATGGTCAAAGATTATGACAAAATCTGTTCTATAAATTTCTGGATGAGGTGGTATGCTTTGTAAAACATTCTAACAAACATAGGGACTAATGAGAAGTGGCATGACTTGGAGTGAAAATCAGTCATGGGGGTAGAACATATGATTGTTGACATCAGTGTAAGATTTCTTCTCACTCTTATGGCCTGTTAATGCCAACTCTCAATTACTTAGGTCGTTGAGTGAAGTAGGCAGGAGGAAAGGAAATAGAGGATTCTGCGCCCAGCCACCTCCCAGCCTAGCCATATGCTTCCCAGCCACCTGTAATATGAGTATCAGTGTGAGCCTCCTGTGGGACAAAGGCTTTGGCCTGTTGGTTAGTGCTTCCCTGATAGATAATACCTTTATAAACAGCATATTTGCTAGAAGGAAGCAGAATTAAAATCATCCCTCACTTCTATACTCATCCAGGAGGATGATAAACTGTGTGAGACATATACTGCCTCTCTGCCCCTAGCAATCCAAAAGGACATTGTTTAGTGGATTCTGCTCCCTTATCAAGACCAATAGTTGCCTGGATTTCTAAACTTTTTGAAATGCCTGCATCTGAGCTCAGTCCTTTCAAGACACTGGGAATTCATTAACTCATTCCCGGCACAGGTCCCAAGTGTGAAACATTCCTTTCCTTTCCCTGAAAGCTCAAACTCCACTATAAAGATCACAGCTGACCTTAGCTCTGTGCAGCAGTAACCCTTCACTACTGCCCACTTTCATATCTTGAAGGTGTACTATCTTTACAATCTATGTCTATGTTCTCTATTTTTAATAAACTTATTCTATACTCTATACTATAATTTCTGTGTCTCATATAAATTCCTTTATATGGGGAAACATAAAGGAATTGAGGTATTTGCTGTCAGGGAAAGGGAAGGACCTGCCTGCTGTCGGCCTCCCAGACCCATACCTCCTTCCCTGGACCCATCTACCCATGCTCCCCGTGTCTCCCTGATATCAAGATGACCACCGTGATACTATTGTGATATATGTCCCTGTATTTTTCTTCTCTCTCCTTTTCTTCCTTTGTCAATTACTACTCTAAGTCAATTGATTTATTTTTCATTTAATTGATTGGACAAAAGAAGATAAGCATACATGTTTAATTAACTTACACAAAATATGTATACTTCCAGTATAGGAGTATTAAGGAGGATGGGATTTAGCTCAGTTTGGTAGAGTGCTGCTCTGCACTCTCTGAGGGCATGGGTTCAATCCCCAACACTGAAAAAATGGGAGAAGGAACTGGCAGCCCACTCCCAAAACAATCTCAAAGCAATCATCCTTTGAAAACCCTGTGAATAGCAGGGAAGCATGACATAGTGCTGGGCATAGCACAGTGTCAGGTAATGTTCTGTTCTGCTGTACATAGGGTCACTACGAGTCAGACCCAACTTGATGGCACCTAACAACCTTCATAGGGGTATTAAAAATTTTATGATTTTACTAAACTTTTGTGGCTAGGATTTCAAAGGTCTTTGAACTGCTAATTTCTTTGTGAAGACCTGGTGCTGTAAACTGAAACTTGTTACCCTCAAATTCATATGCTGAAACTTAATCCCTAATGTAACAACATTAACCTACTAACCTAGAGGGATTTAAACAGGCACTGGCCTCATGAATGGGATTAGTGCCTTGATAAATGAAGCTTGATGGAGCCCTTTGGTTCTTGTGCCATGTGAGGATATAACATTTGTTTCTTCTACCATATGAGGACACTTAGAAGGTGCCATTTATGAGAAATGTGCCCTCACTAAATATCAGGTCTCTGGTGGCATGATCACGGACTTTGGAGTCTCCAGAACAGTAAGCAAAGGATTTCTATTATTTGTAAATCAATGAGTCTAAGGTATTTGACTTGATTTGATTAATTAATTAATTAATTTTGCAGTACTGGTGGCTGAACCCATACTTTGAAAACACTTTATAACACTGAGTTATACCCCAATCCTTTTTCATTTTTTATTTTGAGTCAGGATCTTACTAAGTTATGCAGGCTGTTTCTGGCCTGAAACTTGATATCCTCCTGCCTCTGCCTCCTGAGTCGCTGGGATTATAGGCTAGAGTCACTTGGGCTAGCAGGTATTTTGTTTTAGCTGTCACAGAGGGTAGCATCTCAGTTCCCAGAGAAGTTCAAGAGGTGTATTCATAATATATAGTTGTGAAACAAATGATAAACATTAGCATTAAGTCATAGGAGTCTGAGTCATTGAACAGACCATCTTCAAATCTCAGTGATCACCTATTTTTGAAATCAATTCTTTAAAATAGATGTTTGTAATTGATGCTTTGTACTTTAAAAATGCATCCACATATGGCATCAAATTCCCTTCTCACAACAAACCGAGATATTTTTTGAGCACATGAAGGTGTTTGTCATAGTGGAAGGTGTGCCTGGGGAGAGACTGTGCTGTCTGGGCCATCTGCAAGCTACTCAGTTGACCCTATTTTAATTATAGAGCCACAGCACCTGTGATGGCAATATGAGCTGAAAGGAGAATGAGTCATGGGAGGAGAGGAATAAGGGTGGAGAAAAAAGGTGAGATTCTCTACTTTCTCCAGGAGCAGGACTTTCAAAGACATGGGACTTTAAGAAATAAAATTAACTTATAATAATTATAGAGGTAATTGACTACAACTAATGTTTCCTTTCTCCACCAACCACTTTGCCCTCTCTTTCTTCTATGTTTTACTGAAATAGCATTTTGAGTGCTCTTATAAATATTTAGCTTATGTTGACTTGGAATTGTTTTAAGTCATTCTACTGCCTTAATTTATGATTTTTTCTTGAGTCCCTTTTAAAGCCTATTTTGTCATTTGCCTCATACATTTATTTCCTTTAAAATTAAAATTAATTTTTATTTTAATTTTTTATTCTTACAATCTTATGTTATTTTTTTAACTTCTAAATTATTAAAAGATTAATATTTTATTGCAGTAAGAACTATTTACTTAATACTCATTAATTCAGTACTTACTATATGCTTGGTACATTAATAATGTATAAACTAGGTTCAATTTCAAACCATCTCTAAGCCACTTGCCCTGGCATCTTTGTTATTCTGAGCATGAGGTTGCATATTGTTTCTGATAATTTTCATCATTTGTTCTACTTTACTGGATTTTTGGTTCATGTCTGATGCCAATTTTTTCATATTAATTTTTAAAAGAATCCTATAAACATATGTATTAATATGTATATAAAACTTTTGCCTTCTCAAACATTAGCTCATGCAATGTTATGAGTTAGTCATTGTATTTTTTACAAATGTCATCTAATATGATTTTCTTGATGTTCCTTCTAAACAGTATTGTAATTCTCATTTTAGCGACAAAGAAAGTAAAAATCTAAATAAATGAGATGAAAGAAACTTATACAATTTGTTGAAAGACACATAGTTATATAGCCAGCAAGGAGGCTAACATTAGAGCTATATGTCTCATTTCAAAACCATGTACATAACTCTACTTTATGCTATATCCTTATCTATGAATTCATTATTTCTCCCAGCTTTTAATTTTAACTATGTTAACAGTTTCACAAAAAATTGTTTGTATTTATCTAGTGAAACCCACCTATATTTTCTTTTAGAGTGTGTAGTTTTGCTATTGTGCTCCGGGATTCTTTTCTTGCTTCAAAATTATATAAATATCACTTGTTCTCCTAATTTAGTATTCCTAACTTAAAAAATTGGACTGGGATTTAGCTCAGTTGGTAGAGCAGCTGCGCTGCAGTCTCTGAGGTCCCAAGTTCAATTCCCAGCACCGCAAAAATGGGAGAAGGACCTGGCAATCCACTCCCAACGCAATCCCGAAACAGTCAGCCAGTGAATACCCTATGAGGGTCGCTATGAGTCGGATACCGACTCGACGGCACCTAACAACAACAACACCTTAAAAAATTGTTGTTGTTAGGTGCCAGGGAGTCGGTATCCGACTCATAGCGACCCTCATAGGGTTTTCAATGGTGGACTGTTTCGGGATTGCCTTGGGCTGGGATTTAGCTCAGCTTGTAGAGCGCTGTGCTGCAGTCTCTGAGGTCCCAAGTTCGATTCCTAGCACCGCAAAAATGGGGGAAGGACGTGACAATCCACTCCCAAGGCAATCCCGAAACAGTCAGCCATTGACAAACCTATGAGGGTCGCTATGAGTTGGACACGACTTGACAGCACCTAAAAACAACAACAACAACTTAAAAAAAATCACTGATTCTTTAATGAAGCTTATGAAAGATAAACTTTATTACATACACACATTTTCCCATTCCCATACTCAGAAAAGTTTACCCATAACTTCAGGAAGTTCATAGACTCTCTGGTGTATGTGCATTGAGGTAAAAGGATCATGTTGCAGTTTTGCTGTAAATTTTCTCCATGATGATGATGATTATGATGATGATGATGACAATAACAAAAACAGGGCTTTGCTATGTTGCCCAGGGTGGCCCAGAACTCATGATCCTCCTGCCTTAGGCTCCTGAGTGCTGAGATGACCCACATGTGTCACCATACCTGGTTTCCTCAATGATTGTGTAATGCATTTTACGTGAGTATTATGGGCTGAGTCATGTCCTTGGAAAATTCATGTTTTCTCTAACGTGAATTACATTATAATGTGATAGTATTTGGAGAAAGGGCTTTTAAAGCAGTATTTAAGGTAAAATGAGGTCATCAGGATTGGCCCTAATTCAATATATTGGTGTTCTTATAACAAGAGGAGATTAGAACTCAGATGTGCACAGAGAAGACCCTGTAAAGACACAGGAAGATGACCTTCTACAGCTCCAGGTAAGAGGTTTAAGAGGAAAACAACTCTAACATCATATTGATCTTGGATTTATGGCCTCCAGAATCTTAAAAAGTAAATTTCTATTGTTTAAGTCCTCCAGTCTGTGGTATTTAATATGGAAGATCTAGAAAAGTAGTACAGTGAGGTAAGGATCCTTTTGTTTGGTTGGTTAATTTTTGTTTTTATTTTTGTACAAATGAGTTTATCATTTCAGCACCACTCATTTAATACCATACTATGTGCTCATTTTAGAAGATATTTAAGTCATATTCTGAATTCATAGTGTGTACTTAGGTGTGAACATTGATATGTAAGTGTATATATACATACGTGAACAAACACACATGAACTTACTCTATTTTCATTCATATATCTTTCATTATTCTTATTTAAGTTATAGTGTATAGAAAGAAATCGTTCCATATTTCTTATTTTTTCTCTTTTTGAATCCTTTACATGTCAAAAGTACTGTGAAATTTGAATTTTAATATTCCAAAAAATTCAGTATTTATCTGGTGATGGACTGGATTAAATTTATAGTTTCATTTGAGGAGAATCAATGTCTTTATAACACTTAATCTTTAGGACATGGTATGATTCTCTATTTTTTGTGTCTTGTTTTGTGTTCCTCAGTATGATTTTCTAGTATTTTTTCATCCTTTTGCATATTTCATGTTTTATTTATTCCTAGGTATTTTATATATTTGGCGCTATTCTGGCAATATCTATAAAGATATCCATGAGGAGGATGATAACAACAATGATAAGTAAGCATAAGTCCTAGCTTTGTCATTGTCTCTCATATTTTCTTTTTCTTAGAGACATTCTTCTCTTTTATCTTTTTTCTTATAACATTTATTTGGAAATTCAAATACATCATAGAATTATTAGAAGATATTAGGTCTGAAATGATCTATTTTAGGGTCTTGGAAGCATATCAGTTCTGGAATACTATTCTTTTTTCTTTTCTTTTCCTTTTTTTTTTTTTTTTTTGTGGTGCTTTCGTTGAACCCAGTGCCTCACACTTGCATACTTTGCAAATGCTGTGCCACTGAGTTGCACCCCTGGACCATTTTTTTTACTTTTTGAGACAGGGTCTCAATAAGTCACTCAGACTGTCTCTGGTCTGGAAATTGTGATCCTCCTGCCTCTGCCTCCTGAGTCTCTGGGATTACAGGCATTCTCCATGGAGCCCGGCTGGGTTTTAGAATTCTTTATCTTTTCTGAAGATCTTTTTCTCTTGTCTATATTAATAAAGAGCAAGAGGTATTTCTTTTTTTTTTTTTCACAGATGGCCTTCTGGTACCCTCAGCTAGATCCTAGAACACAATCTTTTCTTCTTTAAGCCAAATAACTTTGAAAGGAGATTGGCTTGTTGTTGTTCTTAGGTGCCATCAAGTTGGTATCCGACTCATAGCGACCCTCATAGGGTTTTCAATGGCTGACTGTTTCGGGATTACCTTGGGAGTGGATTGCCGGGTCCTTCTCCCTTTTTTGTGGTGCTGGGAATTGAACTCCGGACCTTGGAGACTACAGCGCAGTGCTCTACCCACTGAGCTAAATCTCAGCCTGGAGATTGGCTACTCTCTTTTATTATCTGTCCATGACATCTATTATTGGCTTGGAGTCTAAATACATTATATCTGTCTATTTAATTCTATACTTTTCATTGCTCTTATAGCCATCCTTCCTCCTGTACTCCTACCACATACATATGCATTCACAAACTTTTTTTTTTCACAGTTTTAGAACCAAGTCTGTTGCTCAAAATTTGACTCATTTACAAACTACTCCTGCTCTATTTAGGGGAAAGAAGTCCTTTGTCTTCTGTCTTCTGGATAGAAGGCCTGGTTGGAAAGACTGTGGAGGCAGAGGTATTGGTTATAAGGCAAGAAAGGGAAACAAAACAAGTAAACTATTTTTGTGCACATGGAAAAGGTCTACATATAAACTAGTTTGAGCAGATTGATACTGAATTGTTGGGGATTCTTCAGAGAATAGCTAGTTGGAAATACAAATATGCAGCTTAAGAAAAAGATTTTCTATTGGGGAATCATTTTCATTTTTGTGTATTTCCTCATCCTCTTAAAGTCATCTATTATACAATCACAAAATTTACTTTGATAATATTTGTAACGTTTCCTCAAATTATTCCTGAATTTAT
This sequence comes from Pedetes capensis, assembly GCA_007922755.1. Classification (NCBI taxonomy): domain Eukaryota; kingdom Metazoa; phylum Chordata; class Mammalia; order Rodentia; family Pedetidae; genus Pedetes; species Pedetes capensis. The sequence continues at coordinate 10,334 of VMDO01036392.1, forward strand.
AGCCCACTCCAATTGCCTTGGAATCAATCATTTTAAATGCTGCAACTGTTTTCAAACTATTTTTCTCTTTTATCTTCTATAAGTCTTTCTTCAGACTGCAGACATAGTTGGAGCAATATATTCCTTTGTCAAAAAAAAAAATCTTGCTATAAATTGTTTACAGAATAAAGTCTTTTCTTCTTAATAAGAGATAGGAGACCATACAGTGGTTAGTTTGCTTAGTATTTTTTCCTTCATGAAGATGTTTAAAGAGTTTCTGTAATATACTAGGTTATTCTAAGTTTGTAGCTATGTATATGGCAATGTCTTTCTCCCGAAATTACTCACAGTATTATCATGGGGATGTCAGAAAGGTTAATAAACCTACCCTTGCAGTAAAATAAACAAACTCACCTTGTTTTGAATCTTATGTAGCAGACATTTCTAGCCACAGCCACTGCTTTTCCCAAACACTCATGTCCTCTTTGGGAATGTTCCTCTTGGACTGTAATCCTCGGCTTTCTTCCAACTACAAAGTATCATATTTTGTTCACAAATTTTTAACAAATAAATGTGTGTGAAATTTATAATGGTAATTCAACTGATTTCTTGTACAGACTTATCCCCAAAACCCTAGTTTAAAGGATTTCTCCTCAGACTCTCCACGTTGTACTTACATTCTACAATCCCAAGCCATGCAAAAATTTATAATTTCCTAATGGAGCCCAGGGCTGGGATTTAGCTCAGTTGGCAGAGCACTGCTCTGCAGTCTCTGAGGTCCCGAGTTTGATTCCCAGCACCGCAAAAATGGGAGAAGGGCCTGGCAATACACTCCCAAGGCAATCCCGAAACAGTCAGCCATTGAAAACCCTATGAGGGTTGCTATGAGTCAGATACCAACTGGAGGGCACCTAACAACAACAACAAGGGAGCCCAGCCTGCAGCCCTATGACTGCGGTGTTAGATCCCATCAGATCTTGGAAACTAAGCAGGGTCCAGCCTGGTTAGTACTTGGATGGGAGACCACCTGGGAACACCAGCTGCTGTAGGCTTGGGAGAAGGACCCAGCAACCCACTCCCAAAAAACAATCTGCCATTGAAAACCCTATGAATAACAGAGAAGCATGACAATAGGGTTTCACCTGTTGTACATGGGGTTGCTATGAGTTGGATACCAACTTGATCACACCTAACAACAACCACAAATGGATTCCAAGGGTTGGGGTTTAGCTCAGTTGGTGTTCCTTTGCACTCTTTGAGAACCTGGGTTTGATCCCTAGCTCTGCAAAAATGGCAGAAGGACTTGGCAATCCACCTTGGAAGCAATCCTGAAACAATCAGCCATTGAACACCCTACATAGGGTTGCTGTGAGTCAGACCCAACTTGACAAAACCTACCAAAAACAACAATGAAATCCAGAGGAGTACAACTTCTAATTATCTTTTCCAGTGTGTTTAGCCAACTTTAATTTCCATTTAAGTCTTGTTTATGAGTAAGTAAATATTTTTCATTTGTCCACAAAAAGCATATGGAAAGTTGTTGGCAAAAGAGGAAAGAACTAAAAACATACTTGGAAGGGATACATATTTTCAAATAAATATTACTGATAAGGTCAGTGTGAACCTGTTATAAGTAATAAAAACATATTTGTATCAATGTTCTTGTTTGTCTCATATATTCTGCATTGTTTCTTTTAATCACAATTATCATTGATAATGTCTAAAAATTCTTTCTTGTTTTAAATCAGGTTAGAATAAGTTATTTCTCCATTATGTTTTTCTAGTAATAAGATGACTCAAATACCATGAATTTAGAATTCCGAGTGAATTGATCATATTTCAATAAATTGTTATGTTGTTGTTAGGTGCCATCAAATCTGATCTGACTCATAGCAACCCTATGTAGGGCTTTCAATGGCTGATTGTTTCATGGGTGGGATGCTGGGTCCTTCTCTCTAGTTTGCAGCTCCTGGTATTCTCAGGTGGTCTCCCATCCAAAGATTAAGCAGGCCCAACCCTGCTTAGCTTCTGACATCAGACAGGATCATATGCTGTGGATTTCAACAAATTTTTGCTGTTGTTGTTGTTGTTAGGTGCCATTGAGTTGTGATCCTCTTAGGGTTTTCAATGGTTGATTGTTTCAGGATTATTTCAGGAGTGAATTGCCATGTCGTCCTCCATTTTTGTGGTACTGGGGTTGGAAGCCAAGGGCCTCAGAGAGCACAGAGCAGCACTCTACCAACTGAGCTAAACTCAAGCAATAGTAAGTAATTTTGGTTAGTAAAAATATAGACTTTAGGGAGTACACAAAACGAAAAACAACATAAGCAAGTAAATTGCATCAAATATTGTTTTAATGTAAATTGATAGGCTAATTATCTCTTATTATCCTCTTTACTAAGTATATATAGATTTCAACTGTGAAGGCATATTAAAAGGATACTTTGGTTGCCTGATTAACCTGAGCTAACAAGTGCTTTGTCCTTAGAAATAACTGTTAGAATATTTCCCTTAAATTTTCGACATGTCAATGCATTTATATCAAGAAAAAGCTTTATCAATATGGATACAATATACATAGAACATAAAATGTTAGACAAAGTTATATTTCCCATGATTGCATAGTCTTTATTGAGAGAAAGAAGAGTAAATTTCCATTTTCTTTTATTTGTGAGTGATCAGAAGGACATTTTAGAAAGATACTTCTTTTGTCAAGAAAAACATTAAAGTATGACAAGAGGCAATGAAAGGAAATAGTGTTTAAGATTTACTATGATGAAATAATTGTAGAAAGAGTCAGATACATACAAACACCTATCAATGCTCTGGTTTTGGGTTGTTCTAAGAAAACTTCAATAAGTTTCTCAATCTTTTTAGATAACACTTTCTCATCTGTAAAATGGATTTAATGATGGTGTCTAGTTGTAGAATTATTAAGAAGAAGTGATGTAATGATTGTAACCTGCAACTTACAGTATTTTAAAAAGTCATATCTTTGGCTATTTTTGTTTATAATAGAAATTATAATGACATACACCACCTGATATTCAGCTTTAGAGCTATCACTTTCATTTCAGTGATAATATTATGGGTTGGTAGTGGACCTTGTCATTATAAGAAACAGCACAATGAATTGTGAGATGAGGGACACTGATTTTGGAATTTGCCATATCAGTAGATTTTGGGTTCTTGCACACAGAAACATGTGACTTTAGGCATATCTCTTAATTGAATTTCAATTCTCTAATGATAAAGTGGGGATAGTAATGATCTTTTGGGAAGAAATAAATTGAAAACTAAATTGTGCAGCACAACAACAAACATATAAGTCTCAATACAGTCATCTCTTCATATCAATGGAAAATTAGTTCCAGGAACTCCTATGGGTACTCTAAATCTGTGGGTACTCAAATCTTTTATATATAGTGAGTGACATCATATTGCATATAATGTATTTATGTCCTCCTATATTATTTAAATTATCCTAGATTACTTATGCCTACCATCATACCATCATCATTGCAAATATTTACTTTTGGAATGCTATCTTTATTCTATTACACACATGCTCTTCTGCACGTGGTTGCCTTAGTCATCTTTCTGCAGTAGCATCCTGACTTTTGATATCTAGATGCTATATATTGTTGGAAAAGAAAATCTGATGATATGACAGTGCCTAAAAGTACAGTTTACATCCTTTTGCCTTTTGGAAAGTATGTGTAAGTGCATGTTTTTTGTGCACCTTCTTCTATAGCACTTTTTTACACAGTGCTTATTTTTATTTAATGACTTGGGTTCATGCCCTTAATATAAGTATCTTGGCAATTATGAGCTTTATACCAGCTACAAATTTAAGGAAATTCATTTGAAGAATATTTTGATTATTGTTAAACTTCATAAATGATTAGCTTTTATCGTTTGTATAAATGCCTAGCAGGATATGAAATATATATAAAGAATTACTGTAAACTATTTTAGATTGCCATTAAAACTTGCCTAATTAAATTGCTGGGAGAAGGGCCTGGCAGTCTACTCCCAAGGCAATCCCGAAGCACTCAGCCATTGAAAACCCTATGAGGGTCTCTATGAGTCGGATACTGACTCGACGGCATCTAACAACAACAACAACCATCATACCATCCTGGGATCCCATCTTTTGGAAGCTAAGCTGAGTCAGCCTGATTAGTACTTGAATAGAAGATCACATGTGAATACCAGGTGCTGTAGGCTTGGGAGAAAGACCCAGCAGCTCACTCCCAAAAAAGAATCAGCCATTGAAAACCCTATGAATACCAGAAGACCACTGACAATAGTGCTTGGCATGGCACGGTGTTGAGGAGCGTTTCATCTGTTGAACATAAGGTTGCTATGAGTAGGACTTAACTTGAAGGCACATAAAAACAACAACAACATCAGATTACTTATAATATCTAACATGATATAAGTACTATGATGAAAGTAGTTGTTATATTGTACTGTCTTGGGATAATGACCCAAACAGTCTGTAGGTGATTAGTACAGACACATTTTAAAAATCATTTTCCCATCCATAGGGGGTTGATTCTTAAGACCTGTGGAGATGGAGGACTGAGTATACTTCTTTTCCTTTAAAACATGGGCCCTCATTTAGAGGAAACACCTAAGCTTGATTCTTCATCCACATTGATGTGAATGTACGGACCTGATACTGTTCAGGCTTAGAGGAGTGGCAATAACTGGCTGCCCAAGTGCTCATCCACTGCCTTTGAATTAGAAAGGCCACTCACCCTTGTGGTATGCTGACCAGTGAGAGAAACACCAAGAGTAATAGTTTTGGTCCTCACACAACTGATACTTTACAAAGAGATTTCCTGTGAGTGTTTTGTGAAAGTTCTGTA
>VMDO01036393.1:0-15201 GCA_007922755.1 Pedetes capensis
AGAAAAAAAATTAATCAATTCAAATATAGAGGCTTAAAATTATTCCTAAAGATTGTATTTCTGTGGACTAAGGTTCCATATTAGATATGTACATGAAATTTCATAGTTTAATAGTTTGATCACTAAAAAATATAAAGTGATATCATATATTTGTCCTAGGGAAAATAATAGCAAATATAGTGCCATTCAATGTTATATTATTGAATATAAAGTCCATTAATGTGAAAAATTATAAACATTAAATTATTTACATTTTAATCTTACAAAATCACATTATATATGAATCCCAGAGACACTCTTAAAATTTAAATCTGTAAAAAGAACCTTATATTATAGTCTCCATATTTTTGATCACATTCGTTTTTAATTACTAAATTTTGTTCTCCTTTATTCACTGACTATGGTAGTTACCTAAATTGTGGTCAGTAAAATATTACCCACTACATGCAACTGAACAAAAGGATAGAGATCATTGGGAAAGTCTCAGCTTAAGAGAAAAGTTTTGTGTTAAGAGAATTCCTTAAATTATAGATTTCTCAAATGTTAATTTAGTATTTTCTTTTGCAAATAAAACTTTTCAGAATTTGCTCCAGTAAGTAGGTGATAGAATGCTCTAATCTATTTTATCCCTAAATCAAGTTAGCCTCTTTGCACAGCAATGAGACAATGACACTATTCATACAGTCCTTAGTATGTGTCATGTGGGCAATAGCATAGTTGCAACTTTGTGCAGAGATTCTTGTCTGTCATCAATATGGAGAAAGTAAAAAAATTCTGAATGGTATGCAAAATTTAGTTGAGATTATGGTACTAGCACACTTGCTGAAGATTCACAGTGAAATGGGGTGAGTTAATAAGATATCCTATGCATATTTAGCAATGTCCTGGAAAGAAAATAGCCAAAATCTATGCTGACTTGAATCCCTGAAGTTTTTAAAACGTTAGAATAACTCCTGACAGTTGAGAAGAACTAGAATAGAGTTCAGAGAGTTAATAGAATGTTTTCTATGCAAACCACATTCCTCTGTTTTAATCAATGACAATACAAGGAGAGACAAATGTAAGGTACCACCTGAACATTCAGATGTGTAAGTACCATGGTGTGAATACTCCAGTGTTGTAGAACTAAAACCTCCGTGATCTTCAGAGCAGGGACAATAGCACTGATCAAAGGATGCTAGATTCCTAACAAGCCATTCAGTACTAGCTAAAGTTCTCAATATCCTATGAAGCAAATACAGTAAGGTTTAAAGCATCTCAGAATTATAATCCCTCCTTTGGATTAGAAGTAGTAATTCAGACATGCTCAAATCACCAGCAATCCAACTGTTGGGGACACCTTCTAATATAATGATTTAATATCACTTTGGACCCTAGAATATCTGCTGAGCAGGAAGAGCCTTGAGACATCACTGTTAGGCAGAGATTATTAAGATATTAAGGAACATACACTATTATTTTGAAAGCACAATATTAATATTTTGGGTCAGCTTGAAGCTTGTTTTCAAGTTTAACTTAATTATTGTTTGGGGGTTTTATTCATAATTTTCCTGGTTTTCCATTCTTATCTCAATCTTCAATTAATAGACCAAGGATGCAATAATAATTTTTGCAGAAACCTTTTTATAACATTATATAGTTAATTGTCAATTTTAGGATAGCAGTTTAGCTATTTCTGGTAACATTTTGTTTATATATATTTGTATATATATATATATATTTATACATATACACATATTTGGCATACAATATGTACTTATCTGTAATGGATAATACAAATAATTTGATTTGAGATTTTCTTGTCCTGCTTGTATTGTGCATCATAATTCCTTAAATCAAAATGTGTTGCTCCTTTCCACTTGTTTTTCTTATCTACTGGCTGAGCTGTCTTGCCTCCCATCTGCTGAGAGTATCTTAATGCAGGCTCTGCTACACTTGTATTTAGGGAAACTTAAGGAGCTCTCTATGAGTAATTTTATTCATTTAATTATTTTTGAATCATTATAGCTTTCTTATCTCAAAATGACCCATCTGGTCCACTGGTTTATGACTTTAGCCTGGTTTACTTTTGCTAATCCTGAAATTCTGATGCTTAATTCTGATGCAATCTCTGTAACTAAAACCCTTTTTTATGTTATCCAAATTCCAGAATTCTAGAGTACTTAAAAACAAAACAAAAAGAAAAAATTAGTTGTAAATTCTTGAGTAATGGATGAGATAGTCTGAGGTGCTAGTTAACATGTCATACCATGTTTCCTGATCTGAGATGGAATTACATTAAGTAGAATTAGGAAAGTAGAAGAAGCCTACTGGAAGATGTGTCAGCATAACCATTACTTAAGCTGGGATGAACATATTATTAAAAAAAAAAATGAACTACAAGAAGGCTTGTTTTCCTGACAATAAGAGAGGGTACAGCTATTTGATTAGGTATTTGCTTTACTAAAAGTTAGTATTTATTAAACCCATATTTTATGCCTGTCCTCTATCATTAATAATTGATCCAAAGATATTACAAAGGAACTGGGTTGTGACAATTTATAGTTGAAGGTATTGATACATTAAGGCATTAAATAAATCCCACATGATCACAAAAATAAAAATCAAAGCTATTGCTGAAAACAGGTTTTTTAAATTCTAAAGACCATGCTTTTTTAAAATGTAAATTATAGCAGATATGTCTCAAATATGGTGGAAATATATAGATGTCTATAGAGAGTATTGTGCTTTGGAACATCAAGGAAGGGTCCAGAGAAGGGCAGCATCTGAACTGTGTATTGAATTGTAGCAGGTAATAAGGAGATAGGAGAAGGCTTTGTGGGAATCATATGTTCAGCCACTGAAACATGAATTAGTATGCATGATTTGTAGAATTTGAGGTATTTTGGAAAGGTTTGAGTTAAAATGTCATCTCTTTGGTTCTGATATGGGAATGAGGGGCATGTGAAGTCATATTTAGGCAACAGCCTCTTTCTTGTTGGTGTCATATGTCTTCCTTAGGCACGTCTCTTTTATTTTATAGGCGCTGAGAAGTCACTGAATATTTTTAAATAGGGAAAGATATAATCAGAGGTAAATTTTAGAAAAATAAACAGGATGAAGAATGAATTGGAAGTGGAAAGAAGCCCAAAGTAGGGAAACCAACTGAGATCCACTTAAATAGTTTGGGCAAGAGTTGTCAAAAGTCTGAAGCATGAGAAAGGACTCCTAGTCATCGGAAGTAGTGAGGAACAAAAAGTAATTTAGTGGATAGATTTGTCAAAATTTGATAGTCTAATGACACTAAAGTCTGTAGCTTAGGTAGCTTTGCCTCTCTAGGTCCTGAGATGAAGAGTACAAAAAGGACATATATTGAGCATGGGTAATTTTCTTGGCATGTTAAATTTGAAATATATCTAAGATACCCAAGTATGATCCAATGGCAATTAGAAATTTGGATCAGATAGAAAATAAGAAACCATAAAATTTAATAAAATCAAATAGGTAAAGAATTCAGATTGAGGTAAGTAGACAATGAAGGATAAAACTGCCCAAGTGTCCATATGTAAGGGAGAGGTGAGGTGGAAGATCTTGAGCAGGTATGGAAATGGAGGAAGAAGTGAAAAGACAGTGGAGCTTTGGAACAGGGAGAAGTCCAAGTTTCCCTAAGATGGAAGTTGACTGAACACATGAGTTTGGAATAAGCAAGTAAGAGCTCATTGAAAGTGGTTTTAAAGGAAAGGCAAAGATTATATTTTAGTAGATCAAAACTAATGTTAGGAGAATAAATGGCAGGGAAGCATAGAAAATTTTCTAAAATAAAGGGAAGTAAGAAAGTGGATGAGGGAATGCATTTTTGTTGAGAGAAACATAGGCCTATCAGTGAGAGGCAGTTCCTTCTTCCCCACCCTCAAGCTGTTAGTTGGAGTCAAATGTTCTCCCAGACCTAACATCACCATCTGCCTTTGCCATTATTTTATGTGTATCTGCTGTGCTCAGGCTGTCTAATTGTTTCTCACATTTGGATGAAGACACCCGTGACAGCATGACTCTTCCATCTACCTTTTCCCAGCTCAGTTACTAAACCCAGCTCAGTTACCATCAGGCCATTTCCTTCTGCCTGCCATCAAGTCTTGGTTACCCAGCTCTTTTATTGCATAGCGCTTTTTTTAGGGTAAGAATGTGCTTATTTATACAACTTTTAAAGAGAATATTCTCTGTCCACTCTCCTATAGCTGGTGTTCCTTAGTGTTTCTCATCATTGTATCTCAGTGCACATCAGACTGAAAAATGTAAAGCTCTGACAATGTTCCTTACATGTTAGGAACCATCTAGATGCTACATTTCCCTAGGTATTCCTGAAATCATAGTCATCAGAATGATTGAGCTTCTGAGGTAAGAAGTTATGTCCTGAACAACTATTATCATTGTTTATTATATGCAATTGAGTGGATAGAATAAATTAGAAAAAGAAAAGATAGAGATGATATATCTATATTGAGGAGCCGGGATGTGAATCCAGGCAGTCTGATGCCAGAAACTGGAATTTGGACTATGTATCACATGATCTATTTTGCTTCAGTCAGATTTTTTTTTGAGGTTCTGTGGATTAAGATGGATAGGCAGTTTGAAATATTCATATTTTAAGTTGGTTTTTAAAAGTTTTGAATAGCTTTCTGTTTTACTAAGGTCATTATTTAATTAAATGATATATAAAGAAACTAGATTGTCAAGTACGATTACTTTCTAACTTTAATCTGACTCTCAGTATTGTGTACCATAAGGATGAACCTGATGGACAAGGTTCTCTGATAATAGTTATAGAAATCTGTGGCTCAACTGTGGCTCAACTGCATGACATTTGATATTAATATGACTGAAATAGGAGTAGAATGGCCTGTAAAAGCAACTATCCTAATAGTGCTCCTGATTATTAACAAGTGAGAACTTTATTGATTTTCAGCTATATGTAGTTATGCAGTCTAAATCCAAAGAAAAGAATGAAAAATAAAAAATATGGCCCTCAAAAAGATTGCAGTTGAGTTGGGATCATAGTGTTTGTTCAAAAGATATGGTCATAAGGTGCATTTATTTATTTAATTAATTTATTTAAAAATGTTTAATCTTTATTTTTGGCAATACTTAGGGGCTGAACCCAGGGCTTTGCACATACTTTGTAAGTGCTCTATCACTGGGCTGTACCCCCAGCCCACTTTTTATCTTGGGACAGGGTCTTGCTAAGCTACACAAGCTGCCTCTGGCCTCAAATCTGCAATCCTCCTCCCTCTGCCTCCCAAGACACAGGGATTATAGACATGAGCCATCACACCTAACTTTATATATCCATTTTAAAACTGAAACAATAACCAGCACCTAGATAGAGTCTTACAGAACAAGACTCAGAAATAACATGCATCAGAATTATAACATTATAACATAACATTATAATTATAACATTAATCAGAATTATCACATCTGTAGTGTAGTACACCCTTAGGGAGTGTACCCATGCTGCACAAGATACTCAAGATTCCAAATTATGGAACAACAACAAAATCTCCAGTAGGGGTCTCTAATATGCAGTGAGTATTGTGAATCATTATACTTGTTGTTGTTGTTGTTAGGTGCCATCAAGTTGGTGTCCGACTCATAGCGACCCTACATACAACAGGCGAAATACTATTGTCAGTACTTCATTGATGTCCATAGGGTTTTCAATGGCGGATTGATTTTTGGGAGTAGGTTGCCAGGTCCTTCTCCCAAGCCTACAGTATCTGGTGTTTCTAGGTGGTCTCCCATCCAAGTACTAACCAGGCCTGACTCTGCTTAGCTTCTGAGATCTGATGGGATCAGATGCCACAGGGCTATGGCTGCGTTATCCTAGCCACATTTATTGTTGGGTTGCAGAACCCCTTATTTGTGTCTTTTCATTTTTGTATATTCAACACCATACCAATGCCTCATTCACAGTATTTCTGAAGTATAATCTTTCATTATCTCCTCTGGACTTGTCCCTCCTGTCTCGCCTCTACACTAGACCTCTTCCAATACCTGCTAACATAGGGTATTATACCAGGAACCCTAATATAAATATAAAATCCAGACTCCTGAAAGTAATTATTTTCTACTTATTTCATAAAAAAACCATGAGTCATGATGTCATCTCTTTCTGAATATTTCAAAAACCAGTCTGCTATTCTCTCTCTAGATTCTTTATGCCAATCAATAAATTTTTCTCATCTTGACAGCAGTCCCTTTTAATTGGTCTCATTTTCTGTAGTTGCTCTTCTACCAGTTTCATATTTCACTCAGAGTGTTGTTCTGGAAGGCAACTATGATCATACTGTTCATTGCCTAAAAGTTTCCAGTGGTTTTTAAATACCTTAACATCGCATGTAATCCAGAGCAGTCCAAGCTCTGGCCCTTTGTATCTCCAGCCTCATTTCCCACTCATCACCCAACCCTCCAGCCATGCTGAACTCATATTTGGCTACTTCCAGTTCCTTAGGTGCATCTATTGGATTTCACACACTCTCTTCTATTTGTGGCAGTACTCCCTGCAGCTGAAACATGGGAGCCACCTCTCACTAACTTGGTCCTAATAGGTTACCTTTCTAGTAGCTATTTATCTCCTACATGATAGCACTTACCTCACACTATTGTAAATGTTTATTTAAATTTCAATATTCCCAGCCAGTAGTTCTATAAGAGAAGGTACTATTTTTATCTCATGTAATTCACTACTTCTAACATCTCAGTTGAATAAAAAATAAGTGTAAATGACAAATTAATGGTGCAGATGGCTAGAATCTTTAGAGCTCCAGCACAAAATGATTATGAGGACAACCATAATTATTTGTAATAATAACAGAAAGCATTGTTTGAGTGCATATCCAGCACTGGGCACTATACTAAGTTGTTGTTAGGTGCCATTAAGTTATATCTGACTCATAGCAACCCTTATAGGGTTTTCAATGGCTGATTATTTTGAGATTGCTTCAGGAGTGGATTGCCATATCCTTCTCCCATCTTTACAGTGGTGGGAATCGAACCCAGGACTTCAGAGACTGCAGAGCGCCACTCTACCAACTGAGCTAGATCTCAGCCCCACTATACTAAGTACTTTATGTAAATTAGATCACTTAATAACCATGGCAACACTGCAATGTAGTTACTGTCCTATTTCTACTTTGGGGGCAAGAAAACAGGCTTGGAGACATTCTGTAACTTGTTCATGGTTTATAGCTAGTAAGTGGTGAAATCAGGATACCAATCTAAGCAGGGTATTTCAGTTACCTCTTGGCTATACTGCTATAACAATGAGGATGAGGGTAATAGTTACTGGACTTAGGAATTTTATAGGTTTGTATAATTGTAGAATTAAAAAGGAGCAGAGCAGTGAAAAGGACAAGAAACACTAGGTGTGAAAGAACAAAACACTCCCTGACACTGTGCGATGCCCGGCACTATGTCAGTGCTTCTCTGCTATTCATAGGGTTTTCAACAGCTGATTGTTTTGGGAGTGGGCTGCCATGTCCTCCTCCCTTTTTTGTGGTGCTGGGGATTGAACCCAGGGCCTCAGTGAGCACACATCAGCATTATTCCAACTGAGCAAAATCCCGGCCCTAAAATAGTATCAACTATTCTCATACTTTCACAAAGGAGAGTCATTAACAGTTCTGAAAAAATATCTTCTTTTGAAAGAAGTCCTTTCAAAGACTTTGTTGTTGTTAGGTGCCCTTGAGTCGAGTCTGACTCATAGCGACCAAAATAGGGTTTTCAATAGCTGACTGTTTCAGGATTGCCTTGGGAGTGGGTTGCCACGTCCTTCTCCCATTTTGCAGTGCTGGGAATCGAACTTGGGATCTCAGAGACTGCAGTGCAGCGCTCTCCCAACTGATCTAAATCCCAGCCCTTTCAAAGACTTTAGGAACTAACAAATCAGACTATGAACTTCTACTGTGAAAATACTTCCTAGGAAGAAATAATGTTTCCAATTGTCTTTAAAGGAGTAGGAATTTGGCAACCTTGTGCTAAGTTACTCCAACCTGTACATTGTCTTTATATCAGCGTGCCCTTGTGCTGGTGTGTGAAAGCATTGCCATAATGGAAATTGCTAAGTCAACTAATTCAGGCTTCTAGTTCAGTTTTTGATAAAGGGACTAGCTGGTGGCCTTGGACAAGAATTCTTTTTTTGCTGCTTCATGTGAATAGCAGCACCATTAACTCCATGGGATCTATGTCTTAGAATCTGTTAAATTTATTTAATATTTTATGCATTTCTTTTTTCATGGAACTTTATACTGTAGTATAATGAGAAAGATGTTTTAAATCATTCATTCTAACCATTGTAAATTTACCATGATGAACTTATCTTTTAGCTGTCTTTTTAAAGAAAATAAAAGTGTCTCAAGTGACCCAAAACTATTATGATATTATGATATGTGTGTATTATATATGTATATACACACACACACACACACACACACACACACACACACACACATATATATATATATAATGGGGCTGGGGTTTATCTCAGTTGGCAGAGTGCTGGCACTGCAAACATGGGGAAAGGATGTGGCAGTCCACTCCTGAAACAATCAGCCATTGAAAACCCTTTGAGGGTTGCTATGAGTCGGACTCCACTCAATGACATTTAACAACACCTCCTTCTCCCATTTTTTGTGGTGCTGGGAATTGAACTTGAGACCTGAGACTGCAGAGTGGCACTCTACCAACTGATCTAAATCCCAGCCATGTGTGTGTGCATATATATATGCACACACACATAGAGAAAACTTACAATCATATGTTTGAGTCAATGTTTATACTTTAAAACATTAGTGGCAGAAACACAAATTGCCTCATTTATTATTATAATAAATGCATTGACATATTCATTGTGGCACAGTTGACAAGGGGCATATGCCGAGTAATACTGTTGATTTTTAAAATTATGACAGTAGTAAATTTCCTTCCAAAATAATTTCTTAAAGTTCGCCTCAATAGTATTAAGCTATACTGGGTTGTATCCCAGTTCATAAGAACTTGTGTAGATGCTCTGGGAGTAACTTTAAGATGCAAAATTTTTGGGATCAAGAAACACTCAAGGCCTTGAATTTGTCAGGACCTCATCCCACTATTAAATTTGAACAGTTTTATAAAATTAGTGTCAAAGATAATGGGTCTTTGTTGTTTTTCTTGTTAGGTGCCATCAAGTTGGGTCTAACTCATAGCGATCCTCAGGGTTTTCAATGGCTGTTTTCGGAATTGTCTGGGGTGTGGCGTACTATATCCTTCTTCCATATAATGGGTCTTACAGATGTAAAACTCTAAGGCCTAGTTAAGTATAATGCAGAGAGAAAAGACTACCATTATGTGTTTCTGGATGTATGAATTAATATTTTAATTACAGGTTTATAAATCTAGGGACTAATTAGGTTAATGAACAGTGGTATGTTTGATTGTTCTGTTTGTTTTAAAGAGGTATTCTGAATGCATTTGCTGGTGGAAGTGACAAAAAGGCTTCAGAGAAGTAAGACAATTAGCTTGATAAAGGAGAATTGATGAAGCAAGGTCCCAAGGGAATATGTAGGGATAGGATCAAGATAATTGATGGAGGAAATGAGGATCTCTGGGGAGTGAGAAGATTGATTGAGGAGATACACTGAGACAGAATGAAGCCAGATGTTCAGAAAACAAACGTTATCTACCTTATACTTTTAAGTAGGGCTTTTCCTATTTAAATGCCTTGATCAGACATGGGGGCCAGTTTTCCAGTAGTCATCATTATGGTACCCACATACTACATTCCTCCCACATGTAGGTATTTTTCTGTCTTAGGGGATTCCGCAGAATGAAAAAGCAAAGTAGGAACACAAATGTATTATTATACTAGATTCCACACGGTATCAGGCTCATTACTTTGTCAGGTGGGCACAGATAGGAAGGTGGTAAAGCTTGTATGGGAGAAGGATGTGGCAACCCACTCCCAAGGCAATCCCGAAATAATCTACCATTGAAAACCCCATAAAGGTCGCTATGAGTCAGACACGACTTGACGGCACCTAACAACAGTAACAAAGTTTGTATAAATGCAAAAGGAGACTCACTCATCTTCCTTTTAAAACTCCTTATACTTCATTGACTCAGCTGTTGTTTCCTATAAATTATTAGAGGAAATATTTAAATGTTAGATGTATAAAAGATAGACCCATTTCAGGTATTCTAAATTGTTTCATTTAAACTATTTTCCCAAGGTTTTTAAAGAAATTAGAAACATCATTTCTGCCTAGGAAATATTTTCACAATTGAAGTCCATAGTCTGCTATTTATTAAATTCCTAAAGGCCTGGATGGAGAAGGCACAAGTGAGAAAACGTCAGAGTTATATATAAAGAAGTTGCAAGTGCATTTATTAGTGAATTGAGGTTTATAATTGTAAAAGTGCTTTTGTAATACCAAATCTGATTTCCACTACCCAGAATTCTCTCCACCTGAAGGACTGCTTTCTTAAAACTCACTTATGACAGACAGCTCTATCATTTTCAACTGGATCTTTTTAAAGGAAGCACATAATCCAAACTTTGTGGTGACTTTAAGTGATAAACTTTTATTCTGAATATACTGTTTTTGCACAAGATTTAACACAACATTTTCTGGGATTATAAATATTTTTATAACAGTATTATACAAATTTTTACAAAATTTTTTTATCAGGCTTGATAATTTCCACAAAAGTGTCAAGAGAACATAATAAAGGGGAGAAAAGATCTATTGTTCACAAAAGCCACTTGGCCTTTTGCATGGATGCACAATGAGCATTTCAATAAAAGTATCCCTAAAAGCATGATCCAATGACTATACAGCATAACAAAAATAGACAGCTTTCCTAGGTCACATTGTAAACTCGACTGGCATCTATACAAGACAGTATCCCATGAGTCTCAATGGAATTTCTTCAAGATAATTTATTTTCTATGAACTAAAAATAAAGTATATGAAACTATTGGCAAGGGCTCTCTAATTCTTTAAAATTCTGTAATTTTTGAACACTTGATACTTTTAGTGATCTACTCTTTACAGAAACATACACAGAATCTTAACAATATTAATATTCTGCTATGAAAAACAAAACAAGTTCCAGATAATAATAAAATATGTGGAATTTGAGGAACATGAAAAAGTCACAAAATCCATTTTGTCTCGCTAGGTCAGGCTCTATATCTTTAGATATTTAATGTCCACTAACATGATCAATGGAATAGCTTAAGATTTTTAAATTAAAACAGACTTTAACCTTTGGTGAAGACAAGACAAAAATTTAAATGAGATGTAAAATACAAGAGAGCATCAAATAAGCAAGTAACACTTGGGTTGCAAAGGTCACTTAAAAGGGATACTGCCTATTTGAACCCCATAAGGCCAGTTTTAAAGTTAATAAAAGGAATATTATATATAGGAAAACTTACAAATGGCAGCAACACTGTTTCCCCCCCAAGTAAAGCAATAATGCTTTAAGCATTACAAACATGAAAAAAGATCATACTAAAATCTTATAGGCCCAGGACCTAAAAATCTCTTCAATCAAACTTGCTAACTATGTCATGTTAAAAACCTGTTACAAATGTGGACCACGATTGGTGTTTGGCAGTAATGCTGGTTGTTCAAATGAAGAAAAGATGAAACTTTCATGTAAAGTACCTTCCTACTACTCACACCAATGCAAGACTTATTTTGACTTTAAGTGACAAATTACTTTAAGCTAAACAAGTATAGCAAAAATTAAATAACCAAAACTGGTGTAAAAGCTTTTTAATCTCTTGTTCTATTCAGTCTTTGGAAATCAATATTAATAACAGAATATAATTTAAGTTCTTGTTAACAGAATTCACAGAAAAATAGTAAATTTAATATAAAAATTTGATGGGATGAGAATTACTGTCTTTTTTAAAGAAAAAAGCATGCTAAAGGCATAGAGATTAGTATCTGTCATGAAATAATTATTAATCAGAATGTTCTTAAACAATTTGTTACCATGTGCGTGATTGTCATGATATGTAACTACAATTAAGTAGGGCCCTGCCAAAAGATGCCAAGTTTAACTGTGATTATTACAATAATGAGTTGATGAAAACATACTACAGAAGTGACATTAGCTATGAAAATATACAATAGACTTTAAACAGAATTTTAAGGTAGTTTGTTGTATGCTGGAAGCAATTAAATTGTTTCAATGTGTGTCATTTATATACACAAACTAACAATTTTATAATTTGAGATCCTCTTCTCAATACTTTCATGATTTAAAATAGTCTAGCAAAAAGTAACAATAAGTTTAAAATATTAAATTAATAAACAATATGATTTAAACATATTGTCACTTTCTAAATCACTTTGGTGTTTTCTAAAATATCAATACCAGTTATGAATGGGCTACAAAAGAACAATGTGTTAGAAATGGTAACTAATGCCAACTCTTAGAACAATAGTTGGCAAAGTGATTCCATTTCCCCTTCCCCCTTATTTTAAATAAAAAAAAATCTTAAGGAAATGTACACAAATATTAGGATATATTGGTGGCAAGAGGGAGTTACAAATGTCTGCACAGCTAAAAACAAAACAAGTATCTTTTAAACTATGCTGAAGAATTGAGTACATATTTGATATGTGAAACATATTAAAGCATGCTGGATAATGTAAGTAACTTTGATTTTAAAATGACACATAAGAAAATTTCCAGCATATACACACACCGTTTGGTGTGTTTGAAAAAAAGAAAAAAATATTCTTTTATCATAAAAAGTCTGCATACTTTTGGCCATCAGTAAAATTACTCACTATTCATAGAATTACACATTCATTGATTTTTTTACCCTCTCTTCAAATACTGTTTATTCCTGAAAATAATTTTTGAAAGCATAAATAATATTTTGCTAAAATATTAACCTATAATGAAATGACTTACTATACTAATCATTTTCACCAAGAGGCTGTATAAAAACAAATTTTATTCACAATCAAGTGTTCATGTGCATACATATAGATTCAAGGTTTCCTATTTGTTCAGATTATTGTAAAACCCTCATTAAACTGCATGGAAATTTTGGTCAAATGATCACACCGTTTAAAATGGAGGGCAAAAACAGCAGCAGTAACAGTTTTTAGACTGTACATGCTACTATTGGAAAGAACAAAGAGGAAACCTAGAAATCTTCATCAAGAACATATATGTACTTTTCAAAAAATAAATGTGTTAATCTGATTTATGTACTTAAAATATCTGTACATAGGTTTTCAGGCAAAAGCATGAATCTGTATAAAATCCATTAATTCTCATTTCACCATTTACCTAATCCAATCATTCAGCATTTACATTGCACAGTATATTCAGAGTAATTTAACAACATTTTTAAAGATGACGTAAGTGCATTTACACTGCAAAGTTCAGGTTCTTACAGGACAATAATGTCACTCAGTTAACTTTTCAATGGACTACACTCTACAGTAAGAGAAAAACAAACCAAAAAGTTAAAATAGCAGCAGCATCATGCAAAATACCCTTGATAATCCAAGTTCATTTATCACAAGAAAAACATTTCCCCTCCCCCCAACAAGCTTTTCTTAGAGCATTTAAAAATCTGTCTAGCGCTACATAACTGTACTGTGAACAAAATGAACATTACATCCAAGCATTTAAGGGCTTACATTTATGAGGAAATATGTCACATATGCAAATTTCACCCTCAAGCACCTTTAGTTTAATAATTTCTTATTTTTTAAGCCATCAATTCATTACCCCACTGAAATTTAATTGGTCATCAATTTTTCATATTTTTGGCAGAGAAGTCATTCTTTATAAGGCATTTTATTCATGGCAAATTTTTTTTATAGGAAATTGGCCATTATTTATACTTCAGCAGTTTAGACCAGGGCTAATTCTCTTGCTCCCTCTCTCTGTATTCAATAAGTACTCAAAGCAGGAATTACCCTTTAACAGAAGAATAACTAGAAACAAAAGTAACATTCCCCCTACTAGAGATTTTCTAGGTAAAACTGCAGTGAGTTGAAATTCCAGGTCAACACCAAGACATTTCTTATGATTCATAAACAATTGTATGGGGAGCCCTTTTACACGTAATCACCAACAATGCAACAGCAAACTCCCAAATTTTCCAATAGAGCACATATAGAATTTTGCTTTGATGTTATACATAGATGATGCAGCATTCACACAAGTTTAAGGATCTGACACCCTGACATGCAGCCAGTGGGTGCCTTATGAATCTGTGCCTTAGAGTTATGCCATGGTAGAGGCCCAGCTAATGTTCTGCTGATTAGACAGTTGACCCTACTTTAATGTAATAGAGGGCTCATGGTTTGGCAGGGTCTGGAGATTAATTATGCAGAATTTGGGTTTAGAAGGTCATGATAGGTAGTGTCTGCTGCCAGATACCAGCCACAGTAGTACAAACTGGAGTCCAATGATAGACCACAGGGAGGGAATTAATCCAGAAACACCACCACAGTCGGTATAATCCTCCTGGTAGGAAAAAAAATTCAAAAAACAAAAAATAAAAAGCTTGAAAAATACTTAGTAAGACATCTTTCAGAGTAACCCATATTTAGTCCACTGTGAACTGACTTTATAAAAATGCTGTAATTGGAATGCAAATAAGTAATATTCACCTAGAGTTTTTTATTTAGCAACTTTGAGAAAAGCAATTTCCCTACACAATTTGACAAATGCTTTAAATTTTAGTTGCAAATTCTGATAATTATGAAAAAAATGCTGTTTTGAGTAATATATCAATTATTAAAAAATTTGCTGTCAAGGTACCAAAAGTCCCATATACTTATAAATGTGAGAAATAGAATTTAATAATATTTTCTAATTTGCAAGAATTATGATTTTTAGGAACTAGATCATTAGGAAAAATAAGTAAATAAGGGAATAAAATTCCATTTCCTATATTTCTTATATCCAAGGTGAACATACTGTGCATATAATAGCACTGGGACCATGAAGAATTAAAATGAAAAGCATGTTTGAACCATAACCAATAAAAACATGTATCTAAAATTGAAAAAACTATGCTAGAAAGAGAGATTTGTCTTAATTAGAGCACCATGAACCATCACCATGAATCAGTAATGAATATACCTACTTGCATGCCCTACAGTACTCTGGCAGCCTAATTGGTCCTCTACTAACCCAAAA
>VMDO01036394.1:0-15201 GCA_007922755.1 Pedetes capensis
ACCCTCATAGGGTTTTCAATGGCTGACTGTTTCAGGATTGCCTTGGGAGTGCATTGCCAGGCCCTTCTCCCATTTTTGCAGTGCTGGGAATTGAACTCGGGACCTCAGAGACTGCAGTGCAGTGCTCTACTCACTGAGCTAAATCTCAGCCCAAGCAATAATATTTAGGAACAAAAATGTCAGTAGTAGTTTGCCCTTGATTGGTGAGTCCATGGTGATTTCTTCTTTTTAAAAATATTCCATGATATGCATGATATAGGCCTTAATAGAAAAACCTTATTTTAAGAATGTATTATTCAAAGCATTTTAGGGAACAGGGCAGTGGCAGTATAATTTTTAATTTTTCTGAAAATCTGCATTAAGAAACAAAATTTTAAAAAGCAGATCAACTAGATAATAAAACCAAAAGTCCAGGGACAACTGTTACAATAAAGCTAGGTAATAAGTTATTCCATAAACCTTAAAAGACAAGAGATGAGGACAAAACACCAAGAGGCACAAGGCATGTATATATAAACAATTCTGTTGCAGGGAGAGGAGAAAGAATGGAGTGGTGTCTGATGGACAGGAGAACTCAATTCTCTGCCCTCGATATTTAATATACAGCATTTCAGGCCAGTTTTATAACAATGGCTGAAAAAGTAAGAAGGATTCAAGTGTTTGAAGCCATCTCCTCCTTTTGTTATCTCAGAACTGCTGTCCAGGACTCTTTTCCAGGATATAGCCCTACAGAAAAGCAAAGCAAAACAAAAAATCCTTACTGTTAATGAGAGAGTATTAGAAAATATGTCCACAGAAGAGAAAAAACAGTGAGATATTTTTTCAAACAAGATAAAAAACACAAAAATATTAATATATGTAGAGAACTCCATAGGCAGGCATGGTGGCTCATGCCTCTAATCCCAATGACTTGGGAGGCCAGAGGCAGCCTGCATAATTTAGCAGGACCCTGTCTCAAGACAAAAAATTAAAAAGTGGCTGGGGCTGGGGGTGCAGTTCAGTGAGAGAGCACTTGTAAAGTATACAGAAGGCCCTGGGTTCAGCTCCTGTGTAATGCAACAAACAAATAAATAAATAAATAGAATTAGAAAAATTCAGAGGTATAGTAACAACTCAGGAAAGAATTAGAAATGAATGAAACAATATTACATAGGTGGAAAATAAAGTAAAAAGAAAATAGGGTGAAAAACTTGATAATACCTCAGAGTAATGTTGTTGTTGTTGTTGTTGTTGTTGTTGTTGTTGTTGTTGTTGTTGTTAAGTGCTGTCAAGTCGGTATCTGACTCATAGCGACCCTCACAGGGTTTTCAATGGCTGTTTTGGGATTACCTTGGGAGTGGATTGCCAGGTCCTTTTCCCATTTTGCAGTGCTGGGAATTGAACTCGGGACCTCAGAGACTACAGCGCAGCGCTCTACCGATTGAGCTAAATCCCAGCCCCCAATGTTGTTGTTAGGTGCTGTTAAGTTGGGTCCAACTCTTAGTGACCCCCATGTACAACAGAACAATACACTACCAGACACTGTTCCATGCCTGGTACTATGGTCAGTGCTTCTCTGCTATTCATAGGGTTTGTCGTGGCTGATTGTTTCAGGAGTAGGCTGCCAGGTCTCTCTCTTCCACCTATAGCACCTGGTATTCTCAGGTGGTCTTCCATCCAAGTATTAACCAGGCCTGACCCCACCTAGCTTCTGAAATCTGATGAGAATGGGCACCAGTGTGTGTCTAAGAGTAATAGAAGAGTAATAGAAGGTAAAAAAATAAGAAAAAAGTAAGAGAAATATATTCTAGAGAAGGTAACAAATATTGAAAGCATGCAAAAATAGAATATATGGATGTTAGGAGTCCCAGAAGAGGAAAACCAAACTGAAAGAACAAATACCAAAAACTATAATTCAAGAAAACTTTCCTGAATTACAAAACTGACTTAAAACTGGATACTGAAATATTATAATGAGTACCTAAAAATATCAACTCAGAAAAACCAGCACCAAAATATATTTTTATAAAATTACTGGACTTTGAAACTAGGAGGAAAAAATCCTTGTCTATAGTTTTCAAAAAGCATGTGACTTATAAGAGAAAGAAAATTATATTATCATCAAACTATTATACAGCAACCTTGTAGATCAGAAGAAAATGGAATATAAGATAGTAAAGAAGGATACTGTGAATCAGGTGTTTTATATGAAGCAACTTTCAAATATAAACGATACATACTTTTATCAGCCTGCACATACTTGGGAAATATCATTCCCAAGAGCCCTTTTTGAGGAATCTATAGAGAAAGAGCTTCAGACAACTGCAGACTTCTATGGAAATAAGACTAAGGAACAAGAAGGAGAGAATGTAATGTACATTAATGTAGATTTTATATAAATGAAATGGGAGGAGATGTGGTGCACTGTGGTGCATGCCTGTAATCTCAGCAACTTAAGAGGCTGAGGCAGGAGGTTCATAGTTTCTAGACCAGAGGCAGTTTGTACAAATTAGTGAGACCCTGTCTCAAAAGTTAAAATTAGAAAGGGGCTGGAGTTGTAGAGTGCTTGGCTAGCATGTACAAGGCCTGGGTTTAACTCCTTAGTACTACAATAGTGATGATGATGGTAATAACAAATAATGTAGGAGAAGAGCATATAAAATTTCAACATATTTTCAGTATTAATATTGGTGGTAATATTGAAATTATTCTGCTGTTATTCTGCATCTAATATGAAGACAAGTAATTAGAAGATATTTTAATTTTATTATTGCCCATAATTTTGAGAACCAAGATTCTATGTACCAAAGAGAGAACTATAATCCTAAAACAAAACTTTGACTCTTATTTTTCTATCCTATCTATCTGAATTTACTACTCCAATTTCCAGAAAAGTCCTACAAATGATGGTTAACCTATAAGCAATAACATCCCTGGTTCCCAGATTGTGACCTTTGAATAAAATTTCTCACTAAAAGAAATCCAGAACTTCTCGGGAAAATAGTTGATCCCAGTTTAGAACAGAAAATGTATAGAATAGGCCTAGAACATATTATCATAGTAGATAGTAAGGATATTATGAAAAACTACTGTGATCAGAAGTCACTTGGAATAGTATTGTACTAGCCAAAATTGGATCAACTTAACCTTCAAAAATGAAAATAATTACAGTGCATTGAAATTCATCAAATGTTTTTTTTTTTTTTTTTTTTTTCAGTACTGGTGGTTGAATCCTGGGCCTTGCACTTGCATGTTTTGCAAGTGCTGTATACCACTGAGCTGCATCCTCAGCCCAATTTTTTACTTTTTGAGACAGGATGTCACTAAATTATGCAGACTGCCTCTGGTCTCAAACTTGCAATCCTCCTGCCTCTGCCTTCCAAGTTGCTGGAATTATAGGTGTTGCCACCGCACTAGACTTCATCAAATATGTTTAAATCACGGAATTCATAGTAATATTTAAATACACTGACCATCTTTGGAGAACAATAGGGAACCAACTAATTATCTAAGGAACTAGTAAACAAGGGGAAAGAACTGAGGATTTATCTTGCCTTTGTGAATTGAACTGTACCACCATATAACCAAATATTAGAGAGAAAGTGTGTCTGAAGTATTCCAAATAGTAAATGAAGAAGTGATCGAATTAGAATCTATTTCATAACACCCATGGAGTAAAAAGCAGTACCATTAAATGCTAACATCATAGAGAGAGAGACAACTAGATGTATGTCAAATACCTCCTGAAAGGATACCAAAAGGATAATGCCTGAATCTGATCCAGTCTTCATGTCCAGCTACCAACTGACAGGAAATATCATGGACAAAAGAACATATTGAACTAAATCAAGGATACTAAATCAGCAAAATCAAGACTGTGGGAAATTCTATAGATCAGATGATCCAGATTTTTCAGTGGAAAAAAATATTATGAAAAAAGGATAGGGGGAGAATGTATAGATTAAGAGACTTAGCATGGCATCAATTATTTTGAGATGGACAAGATGAGACTAAATCATAGTATTAAGGATGCACATTTGAAAGATGAAACTCTCAAAGAAAACACATGATGCATAAAATGATATATAAAAAATGTACAATTAAACTTAGTAAAGAAGGGACAATATAAAGAATAGAAAAAAGGAGGGTGGGAGCTAGCAGAGGGCAGCAAAGATTGCAGAAGGTGGGATGGGGTGGAGGGTCAATGTGGATGGATGAAGGGGGAGAGGATGATCTCAATGTAAACAGTGCAACTTCATGAGTATATTGGAAAAATAGAGGAATATAACCTAAATATGTTTTTGAGTTTTACTACATATTAGCCATTGCTCCATAGACTTTGTGGGTTGATGGAAGTGTTGCCAGAGTGATGTAAAGGATGCATAATGGAAAAAGCCCACTCTGTATTACTCTGTACCCCATCATCATTTACTAATAAAGGGAGATTTAAAAAGGAAAACACATGATGTAATTACCATAAAAATCAGGATAATGGTTATTATGGTGGCAGGCGGTCATTATTATCAGGATAGAGCACATATATAGGATTTCTTGAGTGCCTGTCAAACTTCCCAGAATAAGGGGTCCACAAGGGCTAGAGTTGTTGTTAAGTGGCATTGAGTCGGGTCTGACTCATAGTGACCCTATATACAACAGAATGAAACCCTGACACCATGCCATGCACATGATCATTTTTATGTTTAAGCCCATTGTTGTAGACACTGTGTTGATCCATCTAGTAGAATGTCTTCCTTTTTTTTTTTTCTGCTGACCCGTCACTCTCCCAAACATAATGTATTTCTTAAGGGATTGGTCCCTCTTGAAAACATGTCAAAAATACGTAATACACAGTCTAGCCATCTTTAGTTCCAAGGGACACTCTGGTTGCATTTCTTTCGGGACAGATCTCTTGGTTCTTTTTGCAGTCCATGATATATTCAGTACTCGTCTCTACCACCAGAATTCAAAAGCATCAATTCTTCTTCTGTCTCCATTACTCATTGTCCAGCATTTACAAGCATATGGTACTTCTGAAAATACCATGGTATGAATGAAGCACACCTTCATCTTCAATGTGACGTCTTTACTTTTCAACACTTTAAAGAAGTCTTTTGCAACAGCTTTTCCCAGTGCAATTGCATCTTTTGATTTCTTGACTGCTGCTTCTGGGAGTGTTGATTGTTGAACCAAAAAAGCAATATCTTGAACAGCCTCAATCATTTCTCCATTTATCATGAAGTTGCTTACTGACTCAGTTGCAAGGGCTTTTGTTTTCTTGATATTGAGGCACAATCCATATTGAAGGCTGTATTCTTTGATCTTCATGAGCAAGTGTTTCAACTCCTCTTCACTTACAGCAAGTAAAGTTGTGTCATCTGCAAATAGTAGGGAGAGTTTATTTTAAACAGGAACTGTCAATTATGATCATTTCGTGGCTTCCCAATACACTAACATAACGTTTTTCTCATATGTTACCAAAATACCTCTCTCTAACCTTGTCAAAGTGCAACTATCTTATGTGAACATAAACACATTTACTTCTTCCTAGGTCAGATAAAACTACTGCATCCAGCTCTAAATTCTGGGTATTCATTTCATTCAGACCTAGATATAGCTTATCATGATTCTGTTCAAATGAGCTAAATAATAAATACGACCAACAGTATAGGACAAAGTACATACAGCCTTTATAATTCAGCAGGACACATAATTTTTAATTTTCCACTAACTTGATTTCTGACCATAAGTGGAAAGGGCTTCTCTTAGCAAAACTGTTGATCCATTCTGATGGACTGTTTTTTTCTTTCTGATGTGCCATCATGGATCATTGCTTCTCTATTTTATAACTTATTAAAGGCTGTAAGAAGACAGCAACACTTTCCAATAGCTTGACACTTCCTGTGAAATCCTCTTAAGTAACAGCTTTGGTGTACTTGGCCTGTGTCCTACAGAAAGACTTAAAGAAATTTAACCAATTCCCTTAATATCTTTGAAGGACTGCCATGTCGTCAAGCATATCCACCTCAAACAGAACCACATTTTAAGGTCTTTACTTTGCAAAACCCCACTTTCAGATATAATTTCTGATTGTCTTGATATTATCTAATTGCATGTGACAAGGACAATTTGAACTGGTTTAAACAGATTGGGGTATTACTAGATTCAGGTGATAATGAGAGAAGGATGGATTACTAAAGAGAGATTCAAATAACTCTCTCTCTCTCTCTCTCTCTCTCTCTCTGTTTCCCTCCTTCCCTCCCCTTTTCCCTTCCTCAGGCTTGCTGCACTCCAGATTTATTCTCTCAGACCAGCTTCCCCATGTCATAGGAGATATGCTACAGAGAGTTACATATCACATCTTCTATAACCAGACCAAAGAGGCTGCTTCTGTACAAATTCAGGTTTGAAAAATCCTAGTAATGGTCTGTAATCAACCATGTTTTCTCATTAAAGTAAAAAATCATATGATGTCCCCTTCAGTCCTTTATAATCTTAAGACAAATACTGGCATAAAGTATTCATTTTCTACCATAAGGACAAAATCTTTTTGTTTTGATAGAGAAAACTTCATAACTATTGCTCCAAATTATACTAAGATTTATTTTTACCCTAAATCCAGAGCACAAAATAACTCCTTTTGAATTGCTGAATTAGTTTAGAAATTTTGTAAGAAGCAGAAAGGACTGATGTAGTCTGTTTCTCCCATAAGTAAATATTAAATATTAATAATGATACTAAGTATATCCTCACTACTATCTTTGGCAAACAAAGAAAATGTGATATAAAAATAGAATTGTAAAATAAAAGCACTAGACATTATAGCATTGGAGTTTATTGAGGTAATTGGTTAGGAATTCCTGTGAGTCTTGGGGAATTTCACATTATTTTTAAAACAAATATTTCTTTGTGGGAAAACATAGTGAGTAGTATTGAGTGGTATTTGTGGGATTACTGTCTATGACAACATGTTCCTTGGATAGAATGATACCTTTAGAAATAAATGATAGGGACTTTTGAAAGTTTTATTCAGTTATTAAAATAGCCAAAAGCCATGGAAAGTCTTTCCTATGAATAAAGAATCATGCCAATTTAAACTAATGCCATTAAGTCTTATGTTCTTTTAACTATTACAAAACCTTGTTTTCTATAATTATAGTTTATCCAGTAGGTAGACAATAATACAGTGTTTTAGTATACAAAAATTGAAGTTGGCTTGAATGTTAGCCATGTCATGAGATATTTCTATAAGACTCAAAGATCATCACAAACATTTAAATTCTGTATTAATTATAATACAAAACTTTGTCTTAATTGTGTATTGCTACTTATAATAAAGCCTATAGCCATACCACTGTGGTACCCAATCCCGTCAGATCTCAGAAGCTAAGCAGGGTTGGGCCTGGTTAGAACTTGGATAGGAGACTGCCTGGGAACACCAGGTACAGTACGCCTGGGAGAAAGACCTGGCAACCCACTCCCAGAAAACGATCAACCATTGAAGACCCTGGGAATAGCAGTGATGCACTGACAACAGTGTTTTGTCTGTTGTACATAGGGTGTCTATGAGTTGGACACTGACTTGATGGCACCTAACAACAACAAGAACATATAGTAAAATAGTGATTTTACTTGTAAAAAATTCTTGTATCTGCCAAATTATCACTTAATAAATTTTCTTGCTTTAAAAATTTATAAGAGATCTCATTTTTAAAACTGCCTTTCCATGAGTATACCATTTCCTGAGAGCCTAATATGTTATATTTAATGGAAATGTACTTTTAAGATTAAGATTGCCTCTTAAGTATAATATAAATATGAGTCTCTGGTAAGCCTCAGTATGCACAAAAGTTACTAATTTATTTTTCATAAGTTGAATCAGTCCTAAAATGGCATGGCACCAGCCTGTTGGTGACTATTTTAGTGTAGCTCTTGCTAAGAGGATAAGAAGGACAATCAATTATAGTTCTGAAAGAGATGTGGATTCTGTTCACTTAAACCTCAGGCTTTTAATCCCTGGATGAAAACCTAGCCAGGAATGCATTCTGAAAAACGTAACATTTGCTTCTGCCATAAGAGGATGTAGTGACTTCTAGAAGCCTATTATTTAAACATGTAGATTAGTCAAAATAGTGATGTGAAAGATATGCCAAATAAGGCCGACAAGTTCCTTTTGGATCTGTGAAAAGTAAATTGCACAATAAATTTTCCATTATATTTCATCAGTATTTGATAGCTCACAAAAGCTATACCAGTGTTAATACATACATGAGAAATTCTAAGAGTATCAAATGTGGATGAGTTAACTGGTTTGTTTGCTTTGGATTAAGATTTAGTTTCTCTGTAAACTTAAAAAATGAAGACCCATGCAAATGGTCAAAAATATATGTACAGTTTCTTTTATCTTCTTGGTACTATTTGGCTGAATTAACTGAAAACAAGTAATTTCATGTTACATTTCTCGGCCCACAGCAAGCTGCTTATTCCATTCAACTTAATTCAACTCAATTCAATTTCTGCATGATTATTCTTCTCCTAGTCAATATGATATATAGCCCAAAGATATTAAGATTATATTCGTTTTCTCAAGAACTAGAGGGAAAAGAATGAGTACGAAATAGGAAATGGCTAAATAGTGATTCAGTTACTCAATTAATACAAGATATAATGATAAAAGAGCAAGTGCTATAAGCATTAAAAATAAGACCTATATAGGCACATTTCTGTCCGTTCTACTTATTATAGCAAAATTCTGGATAACTAAAATGTTTATTATTGGTTGTTCTTGTTAGGGGCTTTGGAGTCGGTATCTGACTCATAGTGACCCTGCATACAACAGGTGAAACACTGTTGTCAGTGCTTCTCTGCTGTTCATAGGGTTTCTAATGACAGATTAATTTTTGGGAATGGGTTGCTGGGTCCTTCTCCCAAGCCTGCAGCACTGGGTGTTTCCAGGAGGTCTCCCATCCAAGTACTAACCAGGCCTGACCCCGCTTAGCTTCCAGGATCTGACAGGATTGGATGCCACAGGGCTACAGATGCAGGCATATTATTGGTAGGGAAGATAACTTATTTATATTCCTACATTGAAGTTTAACATTTAAAAGGATTAATCACAGCTTTTTCTATCAACAGTGATTAATACTATACACAATGTTGGGTTGATGTGCCTAGATAACTCTATTTAGAAAATGATATGGTTTGATCCCTTATTTATACTATATACCAATATAAACTAAAAGATTTAAGTGAAATTACTTTAAATACTAGAAGAAAAGATAAGAGAATCTCTTTACAAAATGAGAGTAGGAAAGTTTTTTCTTCATTTGCTTCACAATGCAGAGCTATTCTAAAACTGGCAAAGCAGATTGCATTAAAAAAATCTTTGTGGGCCAAGCTCGGTGGCTCATGCCTGTAATCCCAGCAACTTGGGAGGCGGAGGCAGGAAGATCACAAGTTTAGGACTGGAGGTAGTCTGCATAATTTAGTGAGATCCTGTCTGAAAAAATTAAAAAAAAAAAAAAGAAACAAAGAAAAAGAAAAAGAAAATGGGCTGAGGGTGCAGCTCAATAGTACAGTACTTTCAAAACATGAAAGTGTGAGGCCCTGGGTTCAACCCCCAGTACAGCAAAAAAAACCTTTGTGACAAAACCTTTATGATAAGCAAAGTCAACAAGACAAATCAGAGGGGCCAATAACAATTGCTCAGAATTAATAAGCTAAGAATTAATTTTAAAAAGTATCAGTAGTCCAGGAAAAAAATGTACAAAAGACATGAAAAGCTCATTCACAAAAAAGCCAAATATCTGTAAATATAAGAGAAAAAATGCTTCTTTCATAATAAGAAAATTATAAATTAGACTATAGTGAGTAGTATTTTTTACCTATTGTTGGATAGTGTTTTATTCTGTTATACTTAGAGGTTGCTATGAGTTGGATCTGACTCAACACACCTAACAACAACAAAATTAGCCAAATTTTAAGTTTCATGAAGCTGAGAGAAAACAACCACTCATGTATCAATTGTATGAATATAAAATAGTATGTCCTTTGTAAAGGGCAATTTGGAAATGCCTATCAAAAGTACTAATGCAATTACTTTTGAACTCAGGAGTCCCACAGGAAGTTTATCCTACAGAAATGCATGCACACTTATGAAATGTCATGTGAGGCTTTGTTTGTTTGTTTGTTTGTTTGTTTGAGACAAGTTCTCACTATGTAATGTAGGCTGGCCTTAGACTTGCTATGTAGACAAGGCTGGCCTCAAACTTACATAGATCCTCCTTCCTCTGCCTCTTAAGTGCTGGAATTACAAGTATGCATCACCATACGTGGCAAATGTCATGTTACTAACTTCAATGTTATAATCTTAGTAATAGATTTGAGTATGGTCAAGTACCCCTCATTAGAGGGCTAGACACAGAAACTATATGCATGCCATGGGATGTTATGCAGTTATAAAAAGAATGAGAAATATGCTATGTAATATGTAGCTAGATCTAAATGTGACATGATATGTACTTTTTTATCAGAAAATGGAGAAAGAATATAGCTGTGTTTCCTTAGAAAGATTCAAAGGAAATAATAGTTATTACTTGTGGGGAGAATGTAGAGGAGTTCACAGGGTAGCTATAACATGGAATAAAGCAAGCTTTCAGCTTATTGCATTTTGTTTTGTGTGGTTTTGAATTTTGAAGTAGGTATGTAATATGTACTGAAATTAACTAACCAACCCATGATGCTAAGAAGAATGAAAGTACTACAGAGGAATAAATACAGTATGATTATTTTATGTGAAGCTAAAAAATAAGCACAATGTGACAGTTTATTTGTTTGTAAAAACAAAAACAGAATCATTAACACAAAATTCAGAATAGTTGAAGGAAGACAAGAAATCATAAAATATAGGAAAGAAAGAGGAAAAAGAAACCAATGAGGGCTTAAGGGCAGGTAAGGATTCCTTGTAAGGAAGAGAACATAAACTGCCTCTGGAAAGGTATGAATTCCAGTAAGTGTCGTTCACATTTATATGTTGCTTTGTAGTTTGAAAAACATTATATATATATGATGGCATATTAAGTTTGTATAGCAAATGGATGTGTACATGGGCGGGGGAGAGAGATTGAGAGGAGCAGGCATTCAAAATGAAGAAAACAGCAAAGCTGACACAGAGGTGTAAAGATACATTCTGTGTTATTTGACTTTGAAGCATCTTCCTACCTGGGCAGTTGGATAGGGTAGTAATGAATTATAGACCAATAGATTCATAGTATTTGATTAGAATGATATTGAGAGTTTATCTGGAAAGCCATTAAATGTTTGTTCATTTAAAAAGGCAGAGCTAAGAAATAAGTGAGAATTGAACACAACGGCACTTCCTAGGCCCTGCCTAATACTGGCAGTAGCCTTCAGGCTCATCGCTTCTGATCATCTAGAGGACTAACTAGTCCCATTCCCAGCCAGGTAAACCACTTGATTACTCACAAATATATCATTCAATTTCTACATATTTCTGAATTTCCCAAATTCCTTCCTGTTATTGACATTTAATTTCTTTCTATTGTAGTTGGAAAACACATTTTGTACAATTTCAGTCCTTCTACCTTTAGTGAGACCGGTTTTATGGTTTGACATATCATCTATTCTGGAGAATGTTTCATGTTTATATTTATAGGCATGATGATGTTCTAGAGGTTTTTGTGTCTTTGCTCATTTTTCTTCATTCTTTTTCCTTTCTGTTTCCCAGACTATAATCTCAATTTACTTATCTTCAAGGTCTTTGATTCTTTCTTTTACCTCTTCAACGCCTCTAATGAATTTTTCATTTTAGTTGTGCTCATCAACTTGAGAATTTCTGTTTCTCTCTATCCTTTTTATAATTTCTGTGTTTCTTATATTCTTTACTTGGTGAGACATTGTTTCTATGTTTTCTATTACTGCTTTAGACATAATATGCTTTAGTTCTTTTAACATCTTTAAAGTAGACTAATTTAAAGATTTTGTCTAATAATGTGAGCATGACGGCTTTCTCAATATGATTTTTGTTCACTACTTTTTTCCTCCTATGTATGAGCCACTCTCTCTTGTTTCTTTGTATGTACCATGATTTCTGGCTGAAAATTGGACATTTTAAATAATATAAGATGGCAAATCTGGAAATCAGATCCCCCTCCTTTTAAAGGTTTTTGTTGTTACTGTTGTTTAACGACTTTCATGACTTAATTCTGTAAAATCTGTGTTCTTTGTTATGTGCCAATACTGGTGTCTCTACTTGGTTATCTTGTTGTTTTGTTGTTGTTAGGTGCTGTGGAGTTGGTGTCTGACTCATAGCAACCCTATGTACAAGAGACACAACAGTATTGTTATTGCTTCTCTTGCTATTCATAGGGTTTTCAATGGCAGATGGTTTTTTGGGGAGTGGATTGCCTGGTCCTTCTCCCAAGCCTACAGTACCTGGTGTTCCCAGGTGGTCTCCTATCCAAGTACTAACCAGGCCTGACCCTGCTTAGCTTCCAAGATCTGATGGGATCACACCACACTTAGAAGTCAGCTAATCACTGAATAGAGATTAGCCTAGATTCTTGAAAACATTAAATCTGCCAGTCTTTGCTGAGGAGCTGTATGTGTGACAGGCCATGCCTATATTACTCAGCCAGGCAGTTTCCAACTCTACCATAACTTTCACTTTTCCCTTGCATATAACCTCAAGGTTAGCTTGTGAAGAAAACTTAAGAGCCTTCTCAGGTCCGCCTTGAGCATTCACATAGCCCCATGCATGTATGTGACCTTCTATAGTCTCTAAAATATGACAGAGATTTTCAGAGCCAACTGTGGACATCTACTCAATATTTTCTTTTTAAGCTTTTTAATTAGCTTATTGTTTCCTCTGGCACAATGTCAGGTGGTGTTTCGTTCTGCTGTACATACTGTCACTATGAGTCAGACCTGACTCTACAGCACCTAACAACATTGTTTCCTCTAACTGCTATTTCTCACTTTGGACAGCTGGCGTGTTTAACAATTGCCTCTGATTATTTGTGACAAATTCCTCAGGGGAAAAAAAGCTATTCACTGTGGGTGGTCTCTAAGTCACATCAAATAAAGACAGCCTTATGAGTGGATTTTCCAGAAAACCACCAGACATCTGTAATAGTTACAGTTCTCTAGAAATGGAACTTGGTAGGATGTCTGATCCCATTTTCTCCTCCAGTGGGTACCCAGGTGCAAATTTTCCCTGTAATTGTGAGTTGTTGACTTTTAAGGTTACTGTGAGCCATGTTTGAGAGTAGGATATGTTAAAAATACCATAAAGCTCATTGTTCATACCAACCTTCGGCACTTTTTCTTCAGTAAGTTTCCCCTGAAGTGCCACAAGTAGTTGGTTAATTTGCAGAGTTCTAAGAAAGTTGGGTATGATAATTTTTGCCAATGTCCTCATAGCTTTTATGGGGAGGAGAATTTTCAACAGCTTTACCTCTATCACTCATTAAAATGTCAACTTAATATGCTACTTTGATAATGTAAGAGGACAAAAAGTATATCTTCATGCAGGGAGGTTATTGTTTGGGGAAGGAATGCCAATTAAAATAATGTTGTGAAATTAATCATTTAGAAAGTGCTATATTTCTACATGTCCGTAGCCATAGCACCCTGGCATCCAATCCCGTTTGATCTTGGATGCAAAGCAGGGTCAGCCTCATTAGTCCTTGGATGGAAGACCTCCAGGGAAGACTGGGTGCTGCAGGCTAGAGAGAAGGACCTAGCAATCTACTCCCCAAATAATCCTCCCTTGAAAACCCTATGAGTAGCAGAAAAGCACTGACAATAGTGCTGGGCATGGCACAGTGTTTGGGAGTGTTTCCTTCTGTTGTACATAGGGTTGCTATGAGTCGGACCCAACTCAAGGGCACCTAACAACAACAATAAGAATAACAACAATAGCATTTCTACAAAGATGTATAACCATATATAGGACTAGTGGAATAATAGTGAGCTTTGAAGAGGATACTAGTCATAATTCTCTTATTTAATACATATTTTTTAAACTTATTTGTCCACCCCTTATCTTGCCTTCTGAAACAAGGTAGGAGATGGAAAGAAGAAAATCAATACTTATGAAGCTTCTAAATCTCCCTATACTATGCTGGAAAATTTCTAAATAAGTGATACTCTTTTAGTGAGAATGATAGTACTCTCTGTTGGGCCCAACGTTCGGTTGCCAACTCTATGTGGCGCACGCGCCTCCCGGTCTGGCCTGGAGGTTCGGATGGGCTGCGCTGCCGCGCACACTGATACTAAACACAATTCAGTCGGGACCCTCAGGTGAGGGGTACAGACTCCTGCGGCCCCCGGGACCCCGGCGGAGACAGGAGAAAGGAAAAGCCTCAGGCGCTTTTGCCTTCCAGGGGCAAACACCTGTGTTGGTTGTCTCGGTGGTCATGAGGAGACAGCTGTTGCTTCGTCGGTGGTCAGACAGAGAGCAGGTTCTTTTCCTTGTTGATGATTGTGACGGGAGATCGTTTTTTCCTCATCAAAGGTCCGGGGGAGAGCAGCGGGAGAGTCGTTTCCTCATCAGTGGTCTGGGCAGGAACCGGCGAGAAGGTGCAGAAAGGGTGCCAAAAAAGGGCCTAAAAAGGTTGAGCTGCCGGAGTGCAGCTCTTTATATAGTTCGCCCATGGAATGGCCTGAGCCAGTCAGCTTTCAGTCCAATTATCCAATCAGGAAGGGTTTTGTACAAATGTGCAACCAAGTTACTTTCATTTTCCCTAGATTTCTAACTTACAAACCAGATATTCAATCACCATTTTCCCAGTTTGGGAGTTTTTGCCAATTTCCTCCCAATTTTTCCCTACACTTTCTAGAGGTAAATACTTCCTAGCATACCTTTATGTTTCCATTGTTCTATAATTTAGCCCTCAGTTTGATAAGTCACAGGATACTTAAAAGCTGGAAAAATCCTATTCTATAACATCAACATTGTTGTTGTTGTTGTTAGGTGCCGTCGAGTCGGTATCTGACTCATAGCAACCCTCTGTACAACAGGGGAAACACTATTGTCAGTGCTTCTCTGCTGTTCATAGGGTTTTCAATGGCAGATTGATTTTTGGGAGGGGGTTGCCAGGTCCTTCTCCCAAGCCTACAGCTTCCGGTGTTCCCAGGCGGTCTCCCATCCAGGTACTAACCAGGCCCGACCCTGCTTAGCTTCCGAGATCTGACGGGATCAGA
>VMDO01036395.1:0-15197 GCA_007922755.1 Pedetes capensis
CTACAATGATACATGTAGTAATAGATTAGATCTGGAGACATCAATACGAAGTCATGTTTAGATTAATATAGAAATAGTTGTAGAAATAGAAATAGTTATAGTTATGTGTCTATTCATCAGATAATATACACACATTGCTCTTCTGGTGCTTTTAGCTAAGAGGACTTACAAGCAATGAACCCTAGTAGCAATGAACATACCTCCCATCCTGATCTCAGTTTCTGTGGAAATGAAGTCCAATTAACTGAGAACAGGAGAACAGACATAGACTGTTTATTTGATGCTTGCTATAGGAAAGTAAGTGCTGGGGTTTAGCTCAGTTGGTAGAGTGCTGCTCTGCACTCTCTGAGGACCTGGCTTCAATGCCCAGCAAGGTAAAAATGGGAGAAGGATGTGGCAATCTACTCCTGAAGCAATCCTGCAACAATCTGCCATTGAAAACCCTATGATGGTCAGTATGACAGCATCTAACAACATAGGAAAGTTATACCACTCTGGTGTCTGATCTCATCAGATTTTGGAAGCTAAACAGGGTTTGGCCTGATGGGAGACTGCCTGGGAATACTGGGTACTTACTATAGGCTTGGGAGAAGGAACCAGGAGCCAACTTCCAAAATAATCAAGCATCAAAAACCCTATTAATAGAAGAGAAACACTGAATATAATGCCATCATGGCACAGTGTCAGGTATTGTTTCATCAGATGTACATAGGGTCGAGATGAGTTGGATCAGACTTGATGACACCTAACAACAACAACACAGGAAGGTAGTTAGCCCCCATTGCTTGCATTTGGCAGACACTCAAAGGTAGACAGAATACTTGGAAAGATTTATAGGGAATGTAAGGAAGGCTTCAGGGACATCCTGATTGGAAGCATTGGCATGAGTGATATGCAGAATAGATAATTAGAAGTGTGACAACTATGTGGTTAAAAGTGAATAGTTGACTCTCTGATTGGTTCTAAATTGTAAATGGAGAAAACTTAAGAAAGATGTCAGATACTAGTTAAGTTCTGTGCATTTTGGATCAGTTCTTACAGGAAATATCATTTGGCTTCCTAGGCTGTTTGCTAGAGACTTTCTGACAAATACAACTGGTCAGTAGTAGAGGGTTGCTATAGATAATGGGTTGATTTCTGGGGCTAGTTCCTGTAGATAGTGAATCATCCTACTTTTATATATGATCTGAATATTATATGTATGTCTCTCATGTCGAAGACAATTCTACAACATAAAGGACAAGGCTCCTTAGATAAATGACTGATTATAACACTGGCACAAGAAATACATAAAATGAGCTTTGGAGCATCATATAATGCCAGGAAGTGAGGGATTGATTTTAAAAATTAAAACAGCAGAAAAACAAAAACCCAGAAAGTGGTGGTCATGTGTCAAATGGATTTAGGATCCAACTGATGGAGCACCACATAGCAAAGTTAAGGCAATTTGTACAAAAAATAAATATTGGATAAAAATAAAAGCAAGTACTGGATTATAACTCAAAGTATAAAATATGTAAGTCTACACTGATATAAATGATTATATGCACAAGTGGGCAGAAAGACAGACTTTCTTTGAAATATTCCAAATGATTTATGTAGATGCTCTTCTCTCAAGAAAGTGGAGCACAATTTCTCACTACTTAAGTGTGGGCTGCACATGTAACTTCCTTCCAAAGGGTACAGTATGGGAAAGAGTGCAGGGAGAAGAATAACTTCACAATGGATAAACATGAAAAATACTACTTCAGCCAGATGATAAAGGTCAACATCAATAACCATCAATGAAGTTGACAATATGATGTCAACATTATATTGATGATGTGATGACAGTAGCACTTTATCCATCTGGTTTTTATCCCCAAAACATATAACCCCAACATAACTCTAAGAAAAACATTGAAGAAGTCCTAATTGAGGAAAATCCACAAAATACCTGCAAAAGACCAGTAATCCTTAAAGTTGTCAAGATCATCAACAATAAGGAAGTTTGAAAAACTGTCACAACCAAGAGGATCCTAAAGAAATAAGATGACCAAATGTAATGTGGGATCCTAGATGAGACCCTGTAATGGGATAAAAAGACATTAGGTAAAAACTAAGAAGTTTTGAATATAATAAGGGCTTTAATAAATAATACTGAATCAATATTGGCTCATTAGTTATGACAAATGTACCACACTAATGTAAGATTTTAACACTAGGGAAAACTGGGTGTAGGATGTATGGGAACATTCTGTACTTGCTTCGCAATTTTCATGTAGGTTTAAAACTATTCTAAGATTAAAAGTTTATTGTAAACACTGTAGGCTATACTATGAGAGTAAACAAAGCCATGTGCTGGACTACCTCTAAAATAATCTCTAATATAACCTGAACTCTGAGCAAACTGAAATTGTTTGGCTTCTCCAGGGTCTGCATGAGCTTAAGCACTATAGTGTGGGTACTTCTGGATACCAGAGGCAGGAGAAACAAAATCTTTTAGTGGGGACCCACCCATTACTGAAGTAAGATCAAGCAGGTTCCAATGACCTTACAGTTGGAGTTGGAGAAGAAAGAGTATTTTAGCACAATGGTGCATACAAATTCAACAGACTAAAGGACATGGCAATCCACTCCTGAAGCAATCTTGAAACAGCAATCCCCAAACAATCATTCATTGAAAACCCTACATAGAGTCACTATGAGTCAGACTGGACTCCACAGCACCTAACAACAACTTCCTATAGCAACTCAGATATAAAAGGAAGCTGCCTTTAGGGCCTTATGGAATACATTATGTAGGGGCTCATCAATGCAGAATTGCACCTTGTTGGGGACTGCATCTCACAGAATGTACTTTGAGGTATGTGAATAGAAATAAAGGATATAAATTTTTAATTAAAATGCCACAGAATGCAAGAAGATAGATCTGAGGGGGACTATTCCCACACTGGCATTAACTGAGCAAAAACACAGCCCTGCTTTATTGTTCATTTGGAGGGGATAAACAAAAGGGATAATCTAGAATAACTTACTTTTGTGAATCAGAAAAGAAATGCACTTCTTATGAAATTATTTTTCTTGGATACAACTGAGATAAGTGTCTACTGGGGACATAAACATAGTAAGTAGAGGAAGGAGAAATTTGACACAGGAAAATTAATCATCCTCACCTTTTGGGGATAAAGTTCTCCTTAGAGAAATCAGTTACATGAAACATGATCTAGGGGAAGTCCCAATAAACCTCTGGTCTGGTCTTTTTTTGTATCTGCTCTGGGCTGATAACCAAATTGTTTTAAGTCAGTTGGCTATGGACTCAAGTGGAATTGGGCCCATGGATGGTTTTAGACTAATGGGAAATGTTTTTGTTAACCCATACCTCAGGTTACATGTGTACAGTGTTCTATAGTTATCCTTTTTGGGGAAAAAAGATAGTACAGTGGTACCTCAGCACACAAACTGTCCCATGCTCAAATATTTTGGTCCTCTACCAGTATTTTCCAGAGAATTGTAGTTTGGTGAGCAACCACTTGCTTAGCACTCAACCACCATGCTAAAACATGTATGAGATGCCACACTTACCCATGATGCTTCAGAGTTCAGGTGCTGTGTTCATAATCTAATGTTTTTTTTAAAATGTTTATACACATATGCATACCATACAGTCATCATGGCACCCAAGAAAATTTCTAGTGCCAAAAATGAAGGAAAGAGGAAAACAATAAGAACAATTGAATTGAAAAAATAACTTATTGCTAAGTATGTGATTGGCAAATGTGTATCTGAATCAGCCATTCAGTATGATGCTGGAACCAATCAATACATTCACATTATTTATTTTTTAATATATTTTGAAAGTTTGTTTTATTGCATCTTGTAAAACTAGTGCAGAGAACTTTATTTCTTATGGGAAATAAAAAGTGCTTGACACTTGAATTTATTGACATTTGATCAGCCTTGCAGAACAAGCGATTGTGGTTGAGTGCAAAGGTAACACTGCATGTCATATATAGCTGTAATTTTGATCCTTACAACTCTAACAGGCAAGTAAAACAACTTTTTTATTATATCAATTACAAAACACTCATAAGGAGAGAAATTTAGTGGTTAGTTTAAGGGGACTCAAAAGAAAAAGTCATGAACCCTTACTTTGGTTTGGTTTCCTGACTTTCATCCTAGTGTGCTTTTTACTCTCTCATACCCCCTCACACACATCCTAGAACCTGAGTCTCACTCACTTTTGGCATGTCCCAAGCTATCCTAATGGTTCAGAGAAAAGAGGTCAGGTGAGCATACAATGCAGCCAGTGGGAATCCTTTAGGTAATTGGAATTGAAATAGGAACAAAATCATCTGTGCTATATGCATGAAACGGTAGCTGATTGTTTCCTCCTCTCTGCACTACCTGTTTGGTGAAACAGTTCGTGGCCTATTGAGACCACTTTGGAGGCAATTGGCTGATGATTTGTCACAAGGACCTGGATAAGATGCAGCTTCAAAGAGAAATGTCAGTAATATAAGAACAGTTTTATATTATCACTCCAGTGATTGAGTTGCAGAATAAACTAAATCATCTCTCAGATTAATAATCAGATTTGGCTTCAAGAAGACTTAGCCAGACCAGGATATTTAGTTCAGCATTTGAGTAATTGACCAATTAGATGCTAGTAATCTGAACTTTAGGACATTCGTGGGTGAGTTGCTTAATTTATCCCTACCCTTTAAATGGAAATTCAGCATCATGGAAGAAAAGGGTAAGGACATAGTGAAAGGATATGTGGCCCTTTTAACTGGAGGTAGCACAAATCATTTCAATAACCAAATAACTTCAAAGCTCTTCTTTCTTCTAGCAAATAAAGGAAACAATCTGAATGGACAAATCAGTGATCCCATGGAAAATGATGGCTGAATACTTCAAGCGACCAGGAGAATCAGCCTCAGCACTTGAAATAAAACAACATTTGAAAGAGAAACTCAAGTCAGAAATGATCTCAGGTCTGAATATACTTTTTTGTTGCTCTCTAAGTACTTAGCAGGCTGGGATTTAGCTCAGTTGGTAGAGCTCTGCGCTGCAGTCTCTGAGGTCCTGAGTTCAATTCCCAGCACCGCACAAATGGGAGAAGGACCTGGCAATCCACTCCCAAGGCAATCCCGAAACAGTCAGCCATAGCGACCCTAT
Source organism: Pedetes capensis (assembly GCA_007922755.1). NCBI lineage: Eukaryota > Metazoa > Chordata > Mammalia > Rodentia > Pedetidae > Pedetes > Pedetes capensis. The sequence continues at coordinate 5,161 of VMDO01036395.1, forward strand.
GAGGGTCGCTATGAGTCAGATACTGACTCGACGGCACCTAACAACAACAACAACAACAACAAGTATTTAGCTCCAAATACTTTCAATGTCTGATGTGAACACCTCAGATGGCATGGCTATATCTAAAATACCCAAATGATTTGGCATACTTTAGCTACAATAAAAAGTAAATAGTTTATTACCAACATAATTCATTTTTTAATCATTTCCATATCATGTAAGATAGCCAGCATAGTAATTGATTTAAAACTCATGTGGCTCTTCCTGGTAGAATAGTGGGGGTGATTCTTTTCAGTACTTGGGGATTCAGTACAGGATTTAGTGCACACTAGGTACCTGTTCTACCACTAAACTACACCCACAGCTGTTTCTGTCTTTTATTGTTATTGTTGTCATTTTGGGTTACACAGGCTGCTTCTGGCCTCAAACTCATAATCTTGCCTCCATATTCTGAGTCACTAAGATTACAGGTGTACACCACAACTCTAAGCTTGTAGGTGGTGATTTTTAAAAATGTTTAGGTTACCTGTATTTCCTAATTTTATTCAATTAAACTATATTACTTGTATGAATTCTTTAATGGGAAAAATAATGTAACATATTATTAGAAATTTTCAGGTCAGAAGATTTAGAAAAGCTTAAAAGGTCCTAAAGAATTTTAGTGGGGGTTGCATGAAATCTATTAATTGCTTTTGGTAGGATAGCCATTTTTACTATATTGATTCTCCCTATCCAGGAGCAGGGAAGGTCCTTCCACTTTTAGTTTCCTCTGCTATTTCTTTCTTTAATGTTTTGAAATTTTCCTTGTAGAGATCTGAGGGGTCTTTGGTTTGATTGAATCCAAGGTACATAATTTCCTGGTGGGCTAACAAGAAAGGTATTGTTTCTATAATTTCCTTCTCTTCCTGGTTATTGTTGGTGTAAAGAAAAGCTATTGATTTTTGTACGTTGATTTTATATCCTGCCACTTTGCTGAAGGAGTTGATTAGATCTAAAAGTTTTCTGGATGAGGTTTTGGGGTCTTTTAGGTATAGAATCATATCATCTGCAAATAAGGATAGTTTGACCTCTTCATTGCCAATCTGTATTCCTTCAATTTCTTTCTCTCACATGATTGGCCTGGTGAGGACTTCAATTACTATGTTAAATAGAATAGGACAGAGTGAACATCCTTGCCTTGTTCCAGATCTAAGAGGAAATGGTTTCAGTTTTTCTCCATTTAATATAATGTTGGCTGTAGGTTTGTCATAGATGACTTTTGCGATGTTAAGTTATTTGCCTGGTATACATATCTTTTCCAGGGTTTTTATCATGAAAAGGTGTTGCACTTTGTCAAAGACCTTTTCAGCATCAATTGATGTGATCATGTGGTTTTTGTTTACCAGTTCCTTCATATGTTGGATTACATTAATTGATTTCTGTATGTTGAACCAGCCTTGCATCTGTGGAATAAATCCCACATGATCATCGTGAATGATCTTTTTAATGTCTTGTTGGATTTGGTTTGCCAGGATTTTGTTAAGGATTTTATCATCTATATTCATAAGGGAGATAGGTCTATAATTCTCTATCTTAGATGAATCTTTTCCTGGTTTACATATCAGGGAGACAGTAGTTTCATAGAATGAATTTGGGAGTGTTCCCTCCTTTTCTACTTATTCACTGACTTTACAGAAATAGAAAAAATTATACAAAAATTCATATGGAATCACAAAAGACCACATACAGCCAAAACACTCTTAAGCTGCAAAACTAGTGCAGGTGGAATCACAATCCCTGACTTTAAGCTATACTATAGGGCAGTGGTGGCACAAACAGCTTGGTACTGGCACAAACATAGGCCTGAAGACATGTGGGACAGAATAAAAGATCCAGAAATACCTCAACACACCTATAGCCACCTAATTTTAGACAAAGGAGCAAAGCAAGTAAACTGGAGAAAGGACAGCCTTTTCAATAAATGTTGCTGGGAAACATGGACATCCACTTGCAGAAAAATGAAAACTGACCCACATCTCTCAATATACACGAGAGTTAACTCAAAATGGATAAAAGACCTCAACATAAAACCAGAAACTTTAAAACTAATAGAAGAAAAGGTAGGTAATATGCTCGAACATATAGGCATAGGAAAGTATTTCCTTAATAGGACTCGAATTTCTCAAGAAATTGCAACAAGAATAGATAAATGGGACTACATGAAATTAAAAAGCTTCTGTACAGCAAGGGAAACAATTAACAGAGTCAAGGAAATCCCCATTGAAAGGGGAAAAATATTCACATCCTATACATCAAACAAAGGTCTAATTACCAGAATTTATAAAGAACTTAGGAAAAAAATACCCAAGAAAACAAATAACCCAATACACAAATGGGCAAAGGAACTCAATAGACAGTACTCAAATAAAGATGTCTGTAAAGCCATGAAACACGTGAAAAAATGCTTAATATCCCTAGCCACTGGGGAAATGCAAATTAAAACAACTCTGAGAAGTAAGAATGGTCAAGATCAACAAAACAAATAACAAATGCTGGCGATTGCAGAGAAAAGGGAATACTCTTACATTGCTGATAGAGCTGTAAATTGGTCCACCACTGTGGAAATCAATATGGCGGTATCTTAAAAAAACTACAAATTGATCTACCATATGACCCAGCTATAACACTATTGGGAATTTACCCAAAGGGAGACATGTCATCATACCACAGAGACACCTGCATCTCCAAGTCCAATGCAGCACTTCTCACAATAGCAAGGATATGGAATCAACCAAAGTGCCCATAAAGAAGAATGGATAAAAAAACTATGGTACATATATACAATGGAATACTACTCAGCAATCAAAAAAAAATGAAATAATGTCATTTACAGCAAAATTGGTAGAATTGGTAAAAATTATTTTAAGTGAATGGACACAAGCTCAGATAGAGAAATACCATATATTCTCACTCATATGTGGGAGCTGAATCAAAATTATAAGAGGGAAAAAATCCTATGCAGAGGTCAGAACGTAATAATAAAAAAAGAGCTAAAGTTGACCTCGTGAAGAGGGGACAACTTGGGGAACACAAAAGAAGGAAGGAGAGATCTATCAAAAGGAGGAAATCATGGGAGAGGAGAGGGAGGAGAGGAAGAACAAGGAGGAATGAGGAATGGGGGTGGGGTGACCTCAAGGTAAACAGCCCAACTTCAATAGTCCTGGAAATAATTATAATATCACCAATAATACCAAAGAATGGTATTATTATAGATGGACTAGAAAATTCATGTAATAGTACTGACAATGTAAAAAGAAAGTTCACAAGAGAAAAAATTTCTATCTTGAACAGAACTAGAACACAAGGATATATAGAAAAATATTACCATAAAAAGACAAGCAAATAGAAGAGAAGTCTTTGGTGGGGGGGTGGGACAGGGAAGCCAGCACACAAGAGGGTAAGTGGGAACTTATCTGTATAATGTACAACAAAATGCATATATGGAAATGTCACAATGAAAAGCATGTCAGAATGAATCACATTAAGGTGTACATTAAAAATTTCCAATAAAAAAGGTCCTGAAGAAATCCTCTGCTCCTTCCCTCTGCCTTTAGGCAGACCTACAGCTAATTTTGCTAAAGTGGCAACTGTCCTGCTTACAAAGCAGTTATTACTAACATCGTTTTTTTATAGATGAAGCAAGAAAGATCCAAAGTGGTTAAATACGTTGCTCCCTGACAAGGCACACAATTGATGTCAGAGGTTAAGAATGATCACTAAAACTTGATACCACAACCATTTCATCATTTTTCCATTCTTGTCTCAGCAATCTACTTACTGTCTGTCACCTTCCTTCCTATGATGCTACCACTATCCTCAGGGTCCAAATTTGAAAAACTGCTATAGACAAGTGGTTTGAAAATATTATAATCTTGGGAACACATTGTTTAGAAAAGTTCCTATGTATTGGTCCCATCCATATACATAAATAGCTTATATTACATGTGGTAAAGACAAAAGCACCCCTTAAGTAACTGGTTAATAGATTGCCTTCATCATTCTGTCATAGTACTTTGAATGCCATCCTGTCATGCCTACAGAGCCATAGATGCACTAGCCAATCAATCATCCACAAGAAGTTTATTGAGCTGGATGCCATGGCATATACCTATAATCTCAGGGATTTGGCAGGCTGAAGCATAATGATCAAGAATTTGAGGGAAGAGGCAGCCTGTGCATCTGTCTCAAAATAAAAATAAAACATACACAGGGCTGGGTGTATGACTCAGTGGTAGAGCACTTGTGTAGCATGAGTAAGGCCTGGAGTTCAACTCCCTTGTACTGTCAAAAAAAAGTTTAGTGAGAACAAATCCTATGAAAGGAACTATTTGTAGGGTATGAGAATTTAGAGTTGAATAAGCTCTATCACTTCCTTTTGAGAAGCTGTCGTAATATATGAAGAAAAGCAAATAAACAGACTCTTTTACATTATAACAGCAGTAAGGGCTAGGAGAATACAGAGTAAGAGAACCTAACTCAGTAGGGGATCCTCAGAGATGGCTTCTTGGAGGTTTCAATCTCTCAGTTGTATGTTAAAGGATAAATAGGCAGGTGAAGTAGAAATGTTGAGAGACATACCCTCCTCAGAGAAATTACATAAAAACTGGTCAGAGTGCATCATTTATTGAAAAGTTGAAGGTAGCTCAGTACACCTAAGGAAAGGCATGACATAATGAAGTACTGAGAGACAATAAAGGAAAGATAAAGAGGACCCAAGTTTACTGGGGCTTGTAAACTATGCTAAAGAATTTGGACTCTCTCTCTCTCTCTAAAGTTGTCAAGAGTCATTGAATGATTTTAGACAAGAGGATGCATGAGAATTAAGTTCATAGCATTTTATTGTCTGAAAAGGCCTTCCCATTAGCATATCTAGCATGGAGTTAGTCACTACAGGAATGATAACAGAATTAGGGACTACTGGTTCTGGTTCAGGACTCTGAATGCTCACCAAGATTGTTGTTGTTGTTAGGTGCCATCAAGTAGGGTCTGATTCATAGCAACCCTATATACAACAGAACAAAACACTCCTCAACTCTGTGCCAGGCACACGATCTTGTTTATGTTTAAGCTCATTGTTGTGGTCATTGTGTCAATCCATCTAGTTGAGAGTCTTCCTTTTTACGTTGACCTACCACCCTCCCAAACATGATGTCCTTCTCCAGGGATTGGTCCCTCCTGACAACATGTCAAAAATACATAAGGTGCAGTCTAGCCGTCCTTGCTTCCAAGGAGCACTCTGGTAATGGTAAATACTGGCCAACATGGAAATTTAGAATGTACAAGCTCATAATTTCTGAGTAGAACTCATCCCAAATTGCAACATTCCCTGTGTTTGGTGTGGAGTTCCAGACGACCTATGGGAGCAAATGAGAAGTAGTTATCCCTCTCAATAGTATGTCCTCTCTCTCTCTCTGTCTCCCCCTCCCTCCCTCCCTCTCATCTCTCTCTGTTAGAACCACCTTCTTTCTCTATTTTGAAACCTTGCAGAAAATAAGCAAGCCAGTAGGCCCTCATACATGAGAACTTTACCAAGCCATAGTTTAATGTTCCTGTGCTAATATAGTCTGAAATCATTGAGGAGGCCACCCAAAATGTCAGCATGGCTCAGCCTTAGAGTTACTCTGCCCCCATTAGCTGCATTCTCAGTTATACATTGGATTAATTACCTAGAAACCAGCCACTTTAAACAAAAATGTAATCTCTCCCATGCAGAGCTTAAATTTATCCCATAAGACAAAGTAGAGCCCCATTTGGGTATAGATATTTAAACTATGTGTTTTTTCTCCAACTTTTATATCTAATTAGCAAATCACCAGGGCATAGCCAGCTCTAGAACCTCTGCAAGCCTCCTCTCAGTCATTGACAAAGACTTTGGGCAGTAGTCGGGTTGAAAATAATAAGACCTGCATTAATATTTAATTCAGATTTCCATCTGGAACAGTTATAAAAACTGCAGAGGATTAGCAATTGTAGGAAGAAAAGAGCTAAGCTTTCAAATGTAGTAAAGGTACCTTCCATTTGAGAGAAAGGGTATGCCAAGAATCAGGGAAAATGCAGTTGACTAATTTGAGTGAGAGCATTTTCTACCTTGATTAATTAAGGAAGACTATGACCTAAACGCCTGCAGCTGTAGCCTTGTGGCATCAGATCCCGTCAGATCCCAGAAGCTAAGCAGGGTCGGGCCTGGTTAGTACCTGGATGGGAGACCGCCTGGGAATACCAGAAGCTGTAGGCTTGGGAGAAGGACCTGGCAACCCCCTCCCAAAAATCAATCTGCCATTGAAAACCCTATGAACACCAGAGAAGCACTGACAATCGTGTTTCCCCTGTTGTACAGAGGGTCGCTATGAGTCGGATACCGACTCGACGGCACCTAACAACAACAACAACAATGACCTAAACATGATGTCTTATGGTACTGCCTGCCATAGATTCTGGCTACTCATTCATGTATAATGCACTTTAAGGAAAAGATCTCCATCTTCCCCCAGAGTACTTCAGAAAAGCAATGAATGATAATTGAGGACTTAAAAGTAACTAGACTGGTGTCAGTAACAATCATTCCTTGAAGTTCCATGGAAAAATTGGAACCTGAACTAGCTCTTTCAGAGTAACTCACTAAGTGACCTTGGGGAAGTTTCTTAGAATTTCTCTAGTCCTTTGTTTCTTCATCTGTGAAGGCTTAAAATGATTTAAAGATGAGCTTATAAATACGAAAATGTTAAAAATATATGTACAAAGTGTTGATGAGGGTCTGGATGTGAGTGAATCATTGAATGAATCATAGAACTTGAGATCTGGAAAGGATCGTAATGTTCATCAATTCAACCCACTCTTTTTACAGATGAGAAATTTGAATCTATAGAGAAAGTGACTTGCCCAATGTCAATTTTCCACTGAGAACGACCTCCCACTCAGTTTGACTCCTACTCTTACTGACCGGTTTCCTTCATGTTGGTGGGTGAGAAAGGGATAGGTAAGACAAACTCACTCAGCAAGAGAAAAATGAGGTACAGATGGCAGAGCCTGGGCAACAGAGAACAGTGGTAACAATTAGAAATAATGCTGGCATCCAGAGTGCTGCTTAATGATATTATAATGAAGGAACTTAAGAATATCAGATCTTTCATGCAGACCACTGCCAACTCCTCCCTAAAAGAGCCATATGCAGCAAGGGACAGTGACAATGGAAGAGAAAGTAGAATTTGCTGTAGCTTTGGCCACAAATCTCACTTTAGAAAATTCTAGTTAGGGAACCAGATAATCCCAGCAATTCCAGAGGCTCAGGCAGGAGGATCATGAGTTTGAGGCCAGAGGGGCTGAGGGTGTGGCTCAGTGGTTGAACACTTGCCTAGCATGTGTGAGGCCCTGCGTTCAGTCATCCAGTACTGAAAAAGAAGAAAAGAAAGAAAGAGAAGACAGACACACAGAGAGAGACAGAGACAGACACACACACACACACACACACACACACACACACACAGAGAGAGAGAGAGAGAGAGAGAGAGAGAGAGAGAGAGAGAGAGAAAGGAAGTTCTAGTGAGAACTTCTCCATGATAGTTAAGCTTTTCACCAAATCTAACCATGTGTCCTACTTTACAAATTTTTGTCACTTTCTAATTCCCCCACTGCCACAATTCTGGTTAAGGCTACTATCACCTGTCACTAGAGTTACTGCAGGAGCCTTCTTCATGGTCTCCTTGCTGCCACTTTGCTTTCTAGGATCTATTCTTAAAAATGGTCAGTGATTCTGTTAAAATTTAGGGCAGATCATACCATGCTGCTTCTTAAACTCTCCAAACTTATGCCAGTGGTCTTTAAGGTCCTATATATTCTTCTTTCCAGTTATCTCTCTGCCCTTTGCTCTTGCTACTCACCACCTCCATCATTATTGTAGTTACACTGGATTTCTTTGCTGTTCCTTGAGCTACACCAAATAAAACCTTCCATTTATTTTCACTGTCTGAAAGGCTCTTACCCTAGATATCTGCTTACTTCCAAGGGCCTCTATTCAAATGACACATCTTTCTTGCTCTATATTAAAATAGTAGCATCTATCCACTCCATCCCACTCCAATAACTCCCTAATCCTGTTTTATTTTTCTCCATTTTACTTCTTACCATCATTCTGTCTCCCTCACTAGGACATAAGTGCCAAAATGTCATGCACTTTAGAATTTTTGGTTTTGATTTTATTTCATTTCATCTCTTTAATGCACCCCAATGCCTAAAACAAGACTTGGTACGTAGTAGACACTCAAGAAGCATGGGCTGGGATTTAGCTCATTTGTTAGAGCACGGCTCTGTAGTCTCTGAGGTCCCAAGTTCGATTCCCAGCACCCTAAAAATGGGAGAAGGGCGTGGCAATTCACTCCTGAGTCAATTCTGAAGCAATCAGCCATTGAAAACCCCATGAGGGTTGCTATGAGTCAGATACAACTTGAGGGCACCTAACAACAACAAGAAGCATGTGTTGAATGTATTAACAGTCAAAAGACACTAAAATGTCAATTATTATGTTATGTGGCAAGTTCAGTGCTAAGTGCTTTGTATGTATTGTCTTTATTCTTACACACATGAAAAAATGGCACTAGGAAGGAACTATAAACTATTCCATTTCTGAAGAGGAATCTGAGAGATTAAGCAGTTTGTCCAAGGCCACAGAGCTCGTCACAGCACTGCTTGTTGTTGTTGTTAGGTGCCGTCGAGTAGGTATCCGACTCATAGCAACCCTCTGTACAACAGGGGAAACACGATTGTCAGTGCTTCTCTGCTGTTCATTGGGTTTTCAATGGCAGATTGATTTTTGGGAGGGGGTTGCCAGGTCCTTCTCCCAAGCCTACAGCTTCTGGTGTTCCCAGGCAGTCTCCCATCCAGGTACTAACCAGGCCGGACACTGCTTAGCTTCCGAGATCTGACGGGATCGGATGCCACAGAGCTACGGCTGCAGGCACAGCACTGCTAGGATTCATTAAAATTCAAGTATGCCTGACTTCCAAAGCCTGTGTGCTTAGCAATCATGAAATATTTTCTCCTTTGTTCCAATCTGAACCTCAATTTGCTTGACTTTTTATCTCTCCTCCCCTTTCTCTTCTTTCCCCCTTTTTTTTTATGGGAACTAATGACTTTGTATATATGTCACTATCCAGGAAAAAGCTCATTCCCTGCCTACTGAATCTGCTTAGTAAGTGATGAGATTCCAAGCAGGGTACCATTTGATTTCAACCAATAACTCTTAATACTGATGACTTAACATAGAGAATTGTGCAAGTGCTGGGAGTGTATGTGTCCCAGAGGCCTGCCCAACAGGCTGACCCTATGAGACTTTGGTGCTTATCTGAAGTTCAGCATAGAAAAGGGCTTTTGAACAGTCTAGGAACTGAAATGGGAACAGCTACAGAAAGTATTGGATTTTGGTCATCAATTTCAAATCTGTATGTCATGCTCTCACTTCACTGAACACAATACTTGTATCAGTCTTATATGCCTACTGTCAATGATATTTTCTTGAAAAAGAAAGCAGCCAGGAAATTATCTAATCCAGAAATCTACCTATAAATTCTAGGAAGAAAATGTGAATTTTATTCCTGTCTGTCTATAGCTTTATCAAAAGTATTGAATGTGGTAGAATGGCTATTTCCCTCAATAGCAACAATTACCTGTATTGCTCTTATCCTTGATGGTTTTCAAAGTGTTTCTGTCTATGTTATCTCAATTCAAGCTTTTAACAACAGCTCGACGGTTACAGATGAAGCAACCAAGACCTAAAGTGTGATGGCTAGTAAGTGGCACAGCCCGGACTAGTATCCAGATCTTCTAATTCCAAGTCTAGTGTTCTCATTGTCACATAAACTTTCTGGTAATTCCTTCATGGAATCTTTGGTTCATGGCATATCCAAGTCTGATAACCAACTACTACCAAATCTTTCTCAATAGACGTGATATACGTAGTCTCTTAACTGGAGCAATAGGAGTAGTACTTCAAAGCTCCCAACCCA